>DWAJ01002314.1:0-18078 GCA_018238005.1 Eurema mandarina
ATTTATTTATTTATTTATTTATACATTTATGAGCACCAACAAGCAGGACAACAATTCGTGACCGACTCCTACAGTCTCGCACCAGCAAATTAGCAATTGCCCACTCAATTACAGGTGCTCTAAAAATTCGAAACACGTACATGATATTGGTTAGAAAATTAAACATTATCAATTAGCAAAATAAAAAGTAATTAAATTCTAATAATCAACTATTAATTTCAATGTCAAGTTCTGTTTATATTCAAACGTCACTATTATTTAATAAGTTAGTCAAAATAATTTTGTAACTACAGAATTTCCTCATACACAACGTTCACAGCTTTTTTGTCAACCCGACCCCTGGCCGGCGGCGGGTCGGTATCGTTGCAATAATTACGTCCCTGCATTTTAAATTTGTAATATCTTCGGAACTATTTAGGTACTAAAATTACATGCAGTAAAAAGCAAATGGTTTAGCCAGCGTTTGCAATATAAGCGCTAAAAAGTTCTTATTTACGACATCACATTAGAACCCTCTAAATTTATTAGTATTTCTCTACTATATTATGCATGTAATATACATATAAACCTTCCATAAGATAAGAACCACTCTATTTATTAAAAAAATGCATCAAAATCCATTGTGTAGTTTTAAAAATCTAAGCATACATAGGGACAGACAGACGGCGATAGCGACTTTTTTTATACTATGTATATTTACTAGTTTTGCCCCACGATTTTACCCGTGTAGTTCCTGTTCCCGGGACAATACTGGATTAAAAGTATCCTATTTAACCAATCAGCTTAACTTTGCACCGAGAACCATTAAAATCTTTTTATTGTACATCAAATTAAACTTTGAAGTCTAATTTTATCAATATCCATACTTCCATACTAATACTATAAATGCGAATGTAACTCTGTCTGTCTTTCCATCACGCTAAAACTGCTGAACCGATTAGAACGAAATTTGCTACAAAGATAGTCTAAAGACTGAGGAAGGACATAGGCTTCTTTTTAAATCAACCCCAAAGTTTTCACGGCCAAACCGCTGAACCGATTTTAATAAAATTTAGTACACAGATAATCTAGAGCCTGAGATAGTACATAAGGTTTTAACTGGAAAAAGTGTTATAAAGGGGGAAGGGGGGTCAAAGTTTATATGAAAGTTCACGCGGACGGAGTCGCGGGCAACAGCTAGTCTAATAAAAAAATAACTAAATTGTAATTAGATGTAGTGAAACACTGTATGTAGGTATTGTTTTATTTTGTGAGACTGCACATATATTTTAAATTAATTGTAACCTTAATAAAGATCTCGGACCATATTCCGGTAGGTCATAACACCCTGTGATGGCGGGTACCTATAAAAAACTTGGTACCGTCTTCTAAATTATAAAATACTATTTACTAATTAAAATACCTAGTACTGAATAATACAGAAAAATAAGGAAGAATTTAAATTTTTATTACAAAACTAGCCGGCCCAACGCGACTCCGTTGACGCTGTTCTAATCCTACCCGGAACCTTTTATGGCTTACACCATTTTTGTTTGCCTAAAAACTATCCTCGTTCATCCAGGAGTATTCTAAAAAAAATTATGTAAATCGGTTCAGCCGTTATCGAGTTATGCGCTTACCAACACATTTTGCGATTCATTTTTATATAATAGATATGTAAATTCAGTAATAGGATTTATCGAATTTATAATAGATATAATAAAAATATAATTATTACCACAACTATTAGTTTATGTAAAAATTAAAGAAGCGTTTGACGAAATTAGCACGTAATAATAAGCTCAGCTTAATTTGTAAGGTTTCCTATACGAAGGCTAAGTTGACATTAATTTTTAATTTAAAAACTTTACCTATAAGCCTTATTAAAGTAAGTATGTATAAGGGAATTGGTTCAAGGCATTGCTGATACTTGAAACATGTTACGACGTCATCAATTTTAATTAAAAAATTAGAATGCAAAGTAAAATTATTTCGTTACGCTATAGTACCTAAACAAACGTCGTGTGAAAATAAAATTAATCCAAAATTCTTACAATTATAAATTAAAAAAATTCTCGTATTTACTTCGCTATATTATAATCTAATAAAATAAAAATGCGCTAAATTGTAAGCATTCTTTCGAAATTTATTAAAAAATAAATAAATATTTCAGAACATTTATACACAGCGCCATCTAGTCCCAAGCTCAGCAGAACTTGTGTTATGGTAACTAGATAACGGAAAAAATTCATATACATACTTTTCTTTTGTAAATACACACATACAATAAATAGCAACACCGAGACCCCAGAAAAATACAAATAAATTACAAATATATATTTCCTGTGTGCGGATCGAACCCACGACCCTTCGCGCGTAAAACAGTCGTGTTGCCACTGCGCCAAGCGGTCGTCAAAATAATAATTTGGCATAAAACCATTATACGGTCACGTATGTATTAATAGTGCTATCAATTATTCCGAGATGCTTCAGATAGGTAAATTATAGTTTCTAATTACTTAAGGTATTCCGTAAATGTCAATAATTCGATAATTGTAGGGTCAAGTGGTGATTAGAGTTGCTATGGAAGCCAGCATAGGAGCATATTGTTTGTATTGAATATGTACATTGTACTACCAACTACAAAAGTATAATAAGACGTTTAATTTAAAAATTCTCGCCAAATTAAACGATCGATAAATTACGAAAGAAAAAAAATAGTAAAGATATATAAATTGATGATGTTAAAAGACTTTTGTTATTGTCTGTACATACGACTGTTATTTTTTTTAATACGAAACATTTCAGGATTTATCGATGTCATAAATAAATGTCGTACCGTAATTAGCAAGAAAAAGTCAGCATCCGTTGCCTTTTAAAATGTTTTTAAATATGGAATCAATTATTGTCTTCGACTGTACATCTCCAAAACAAATAACTTCTCACCACAGGCCCTATCAAATCGAGAATTACGAAAGCAAACAAGAATTGATCGAAAAACTATTCGTATCAAGCGAGCGAATTACTACTCTACTCCATTAGATATAAGATTGACTTTCCTTTGACGATACTATATAAAAGTCTTCTATTTGAAACGATTCTGTCATAGAAAATTTACCTTTACGTTCTTTGTAATAAAGTACATATTAGAAGCCGTCAACTCCTATAGGGCTGATATCTGCCGGTTTTACGAAAGCATTTTGTTTTTTATTAAGTTCTGTGATAAATATAAATAGGGATTATAGCGAAATCATATTTTTCTGTTAACATTTCACTTAAAGTCAATGGCTGATTTTATTGTTTATTTAGCTTAATAAAATATTTATTTAAACAAATATGTATAGTATTTGCTTTTCGTGATTGAATAATAATGAATACTATATAAATAATGAATGAAAAACGAAATAAGAAAATCTTTTGAATAAAAATACCACAAGACAATGTTTTCTAAAACAAAATACCTATCTATTTCAAAACCTTTTTTCCACAGGTGTTGTAAATATCAAATGTCATCAACATAGAATATGAACAAGACTAATAAAGCACTGAACCAATTTTGATGTGGTTGTAGATAGAATAATTCAAGAGTAAGGTTTGTATTATAATATGTACAATACATTAGATCACATGCAGTCCGTCTCCGGATAATTTTTACAGTATTTTTTATTATTATTAAAAACTGCTTCTTAATCTATTAACAGTCCACAGAACATATTACTCTAACCTATTTTCGTTAAATCTGAAAGTGCTTCTATATGAAAATAGATTTGAAAAAAAAAGTTGTGAAAAAATTGTTCATGAACAAACAAAGGCCACTAACCAATATTATCGAAACTTCTCTTCATTAAAACCGAAAATAACCCAGCTTAATTACTTTTGAAGAAGCAGCCCTAGTTTTGTCAAAGCGCTTGAAACACCAATAAAACTTTAAGGGTCTTGGCTCAGGTTTGAGTGAGTAAGATTGAAAACGGGACAACAAGCAGGTGGATCGATCAGGATTAGCCCCAAGTTCCTGGATACTCGCAAACTTGTATAAATGATCGCCTGTCTTGAGAGCATCAATTTGGAGCAAATAACGGATAGCTCAAAACACGCCTATCACAAGTATATACACGTACATACATACACTTTAGCTAGGCTTATAATATTAATAATGTATCTATAGTATTAATAGCTTACTTCTTAAATGTACTAATTCCAAACAGGTTTACAATTCTCAATATGGAAATTTGGATAAAGCTGTTTTTCAGCAGCCTATTATGTACATCATTCCATTTATTAATATGGTAACAATTACTACAATGTACACTACTACATACAATAAAAAAACGATTGTATCTAGTCATTTGAGCTCTTGGGGTACGCCTATTCTTGACTATAGACTCGTCACTGTAGACTTGGATACATACATACACCAGTAAGAATTGTCGTAAATTGGCCGGCTAGTAGATATACTTCTATGTAATTAAGGTCATCTTTTGTCTTTTATTCATACTTTAGTAGTGTAACGCATATATTTTTTGTTGACTGTACAATAAAGTGAAATTAATAAATATACAATTAACTCGATGTCAAAGTCTAAATTAAGTTATTCAAGTGGAATACAATAAATTCTCCCTAGAAGGCAATTACTAACCGACAACTTTAGTGAAATTTTGACATTGCTATTAATCTTAATATGACCAGAGTTGGAAAATCATTTTAATATCCTTCCTATCTATAATTTTAATATCCTTTCTATTTATTAGATAATAGACCAGTTTCTGCACACGTCGTTTTAATTTTTTTTGAACGCATTCTTTTTCTAATTATTTTGGTTTGTAACTGTTATTTTGACTTACCCTCATTTATTTTATTGACATAACTTTTTTATAATGTATAATTGCATTAATGTGATTTAATATTAAATAATAATGTTGTATTCAGAATTATGATTGTGGGGAGCTTGTTGCTTACCAATGTATTGGTTGTTTTAGCAATAAATGGTTATATTATTTATTATAATTATTATTATATTATTTACCTGACTACAAATTCGCGAATGCTGACGGGGGACGCAGCTAATAAGGAAAATATTTATTGAAAACAAAGTAAATATTTCCCGTTATACTGTAACATAAAAGGAGGCTCAAATCGATGGAATTTTCGAATCAATCAAACGTCAGTCACGAACTCGACTGTGACGTCATAATAATATGTACGCCATGTTTCTTTACAGCCATTTTGAGCGCGAAATCCTACTCGCAAAAGCTGTTTTGATTTTTGACTTGTATGTGTATTTATTGTATCAAGCAGAATTTTGTGGATAAATTGTACATTACGTTTGTATTGTTTGATTTTATCAAACAATCGTAAATACATCTGGTTTCATTATGTAATTATCTGGCAGTATCTGTCGATTAAAAGTATTTCGTGAAGTGGCCCTCAATTTTAATAATCGTTCTTCATCACACCTTTATAATGATAACTTTAAATCTCCTTTATTTTACCTCTCCAGTCAAATTTACATTATGATAAATGTACACGTAATTTTTACAAGGATAAAATTCTGCATCAGCTTGTTAAAAGCATATTTCTTCCATTCCCCTTAAAATCAGCTTCGACGCCCACAAAATCAGTACACAAAGAGCTTTCCTTCACTTTCCAACTTCCACTAATTTCATAAACAATTGTACCATTCCAGTACACGTGTTCGCAACCGCCGTTCCGCGCCATAAAACCCAAGCATTTAGACCTTCCATTAATACACTCGGAGACTCAACAAAAACGTCCCTCGCCCAATCATTCCCTTTGACGGCCCGAACTGATTCCTCACCCTTTGTTTTTACCTGAACACTTTGATCTGTAATGGATTTTGGGCCAATTTTTTACTTGGCAACTTAATTCTGGTTTGTTAGTTGTGATTTATTGTATTCGGTTCAGTTGCTTTGTGCTTATATCGTTTTGACGTTGTATCGGATGATATTGTTTGATAGTTTTATTTTTTTACTAATGGAATATATAATATATAATATTAATTGTTATATAAGGTATTATTATTCAGGGAAAAGGTTTAGCTTACGTTTAATTTTGACATCTATGAAGTAGCATACAGTATTTCATAAGCCTAATTGTTAAAGTACTATTAGGTATTGTCTACTAAATAATAAGGAGTTTCAACGTTCTTTATTACCAGCGAAACTATATAATTATCTATTTGGAACTAAATTCAGAACAGTATTCAGTTATACTGTAGGAAATGGAAAGAAGTCATTAAAGATTAAAATAAAAACAAGCTAAAAATCTTAATCAAAACTTAATTAAACTGTATTTAACCTTGGTTGATTAATTTACAGTAAAGACTAAAGCCAACTTGGAATTGGTTAAGTTTCGAACAAATAGTTTTGGGCAAGCCTTGATCTTTAGTATTAGGTTTAGGCTTAGATATTTTAAAGACTTTACTTGATTATTTATCCTTTATTACATATTCCATATAAATGTTTAAGATTGGAAAACAAAATTTTCTTTGACTAGACTTGTGGATTATTTTTTTATAAGTTTGTCGGTATACCCTATATGTATCTATTTTATATTATTTATTCTTTATACTATTTTACAATAAACTTTTATGCCCATATGTATGTATGTATGTACGATCTTATGTTTATATATGTATGTAATAATATAAGTTGCATATCGCCGTCGGATTTTCTTTTGTTCTTTTTCTCTTTATAATAATGGGTTGCCTGGAAGAGATAACTCTTTAGTGATAAGGCCGCCTGTTACAAATGTTGTATCCAATGAAATGTTAATGTAACTAAGAGCGAATAAATAAATACAAATAAATAAATGTGAGTCCACCTTTCTTTCCCGTAGTAAAACCGGGTCAAAAAATGTGTCTTTGTGTTATTTTAGGCTCTAAGTTAAAAACTGTCAATAGCAAATAAAATCTTCTTTTTCTGACGTCTTGTCTGTAAATAAGCCATTAAGTAGTTTTTTCAAATAAGAGTAACAAACAGCCAAATTTTCTCTGTCTTTGGCTTTTATATTACTAAGATACTAGAACTATAGATAGGTATTACTACATAGTATATAGTATAAAACATAGTGACTTTCTCTGTCCCTATCCATACTAATATTGTAAATGTGAAAGTAACTCTGTCCGTCTGTCTGTCTTTCCATCACGCTAAATCTACTGAACCGATTAGAACGAAATTTGGTACACAGATGGTCTAGAGCCTGAGAAAGAACATGGGCTACTTTTTAACTGGAAAAAAGGGAGGGGAAGGGTGGGGGGTCAAAGTTTATATGAAAGTCCACGTGGACGGAGTCACGGGCAGCAACTAGTATCCTGTATGGATGCTTAAACTTTAACAAGTTACACAACCGATTCTCGTTTCTCTGTTTTTTTATTGAAAGAGTGATTCAAAAGGAAGGTTTATATGTATAATAAGTGCATAATATGTGTTAGCCGGCGCGAGTCGCTAGTAAGATATATATAACATAAGAAATATATACAAAGTAATAACCCTTTTGTTGTGATAAAAGTCCTAGGGTGCGCGTCATTTGTCCGCTCCGTAAGGGCACAGAAAGGTAGCGATTTGTAACATGAAATTTTCACCGTTACAGCACCTATTATCCGACATTTGTACAGTAGTATATGATTATAATATGAAACAAGCGAACCCGGCTTCGCTCGCGTTTTTTATACATATTATAAACTTTCATCTTGTAACTATTGGAAAAAAACTGCTTGAACGTTTTTATAAGTTCTATGTTTACGGTTTACTGTGCGGCACACAGATGTCGCTGTACAAGCGTACATCGCGCTATTGGTTTGTTACGTTTGAGCTATATAAACGGGGCAATGTTGTTGGCACTATCACTTCTCTTCGCTTTACTACATATTAAATAGACGTTCAACTAAATGTCAATGCGACTTAAGTTTTATGTAACGCGGGTTACCGTGAGTGTACCGATAAACAATTAAAGTCAATAAACAAAAAAAATACATCTTAACGTTTTCAATAATATATTTTGTACCCTACATAAATTAGTTAGATTAGTACAAGGGGTTTAGTTATATAAAATCTGAAAACGTCATTTTAAGTTACTTATAAGTAGTATATATCACCAACAGGAAAATATATCAACAAACACACGCACACACACACACGCACACACATATTTTATGATCATTATTTCATGATCTTTTTGTTGTGTCGTGTTGGGGGGAGACCTGGTGTCCTGAAATACAGGCCAAAAGCTTAGTTTAGGCACCAGTCTCCCACAATATGTTGCCAAAACTGTTAATTATCTTACAGTTCAATATAATTTAGAAGCTTAAATTTGAAATTCACCTCCGTTAACTCCCTATTTTTTAAGAGTAATTGCAAAAAAATCGAACCAATAGTTCAATAGTAGAATCAAAGTTCCTAGAGAAACGAAATATCAACATGTTCACAAATATATTCCACGAGAAACGCGAAGAAATAAATGGAACAAACTTTCCTTTGCGAAGTTACCTGAAGGCTTAGCGTCTATACCGATGTCCAACTTTTAAGTGACTGTTTCTAGAAAATTCGAATCTATATGGAGGTGATTTTTATGACATTTTGTTTAGAAAAATATGTATTTTCTGTACCTATTCTAGGTATCTAGTGATTTTTCCCTTTATTTCTAAACGATACACATATAAGGCTTATGAGAACGTTTAGTTGGTAATTTCTGAAATTGCTGAGTAAATTTTGAAAGTACTCTTATCAATAGATAGCTACATTTTTTTATAAATATCATTATAACAATATAGGGTTGTAATGTTTTTAACTAAGAAACTTACAAAACGAATTATTTAATTTTATTTCATATATTTTCTCGATAAATAGTATGCTTGAAGTCATAAATATATAATATTAAACTAGGAATCATGTTACCATCTGTAACCAAAACCGGAGTAACTTTGACACTAACTTATTTGCCGAAATATATTCAAGTAAACTCTAGCCTAGGGTTGGCATTCGTGTGTTTAATTTCAACAAAGCTATCTATCTCTTTCTAATGTGTTGTTAAATTGGAGACGAAAACTAACATTCAATAAGGTAGTTTAAAAAGTATCTATATTTTTACATGTTCATTTCTTATAACCATAGTCTATACCGTAATGACTTACAATGATGTATTTAATATATACTTATGTTAAGTTACAGAATTGTAAATTTTGTATATTTTAAAAGATGATTTTTTCCCCTTTTTTGGTAAAAAGTGTGGGACCCGTGCGAGTTTCTTACGCCGGTTCTTCTCGCCGGGTTAGTTCCCGAACCGGTGGTAGGCATCACGTAGACTTTCTGAAGGTATTTGATTCAAATTTATTCAGAATAAAATTTATTTTCTTTCTTTCTTTCTTTCTTTATGATTTGTTAAAGTTATCATTATCATACGTTATCTTCTTGTTCCATAAATATTGGTCGTCTTCATTTTAGCAATATACACGCAGTATATTTGCTATTATTTTCAATAAGGTAACATAAAAAACATAGCATTCGATTTTCTCTTAATATAATCAATACTCATATTATAAAGAAGTAAAGTTTGTGTGCTTGTTAAATTGTAAGGGGTAATCTCGGGATCTAATGAACGGATTTTAAAAATTCTTTCGCCAATATAAAGCCAGATTATTGCTGAGTGTCATAAGGTATATAAAAAAAGGATTGTTCATTACGCCCACCGAGTCAGTCATTACGTCAGCTAGTTATAGTATAAAAGAGAGTCGTTTTCTTTTTTTTTTTTTTTTAATTAAGGGCTTTGTCGCTTAGCGACCATACCGCCCAATCAAATCAACACACAATAATATGCTACATACTATTTAAAAAACTATGAAATAACTTAATAGCTACATCTGAAAGAGGCTCTGCTAAAATGGAATTACAACGACCAATGTCATGATTGGCCTGACCTAGGATGATAAGCCTCTCACGACTCCCTCGGACACATTCCATTAACACGTGCTGAGTATCCTCTAAAACGCCACAGACGTCACAATTGGGAGTTAAAGACCTTTTTATCAAGAATAAAAATTTATTTGATGGAATGTGTCCGGACCGAAGCCTGAGGGCAATCACCAAAACCTTCCTATTTAAGGAGCTTGTCTCAATCCAAGGATAACAATTAATTTGGGGTTGGATTGTACGGTACCAAATTCCCTTTTCCAATGAACGCTTATCGAAATATTCCTGCCAAAGATCCTTACATTGCTGTTTTATTAAACTTATATAATCAGTATACAGTGGTGTGACTGAAAGCGAGATTCCATCAATAGTACCTTCTCGAGCCAACAAATCGACCCTATCATTGTGATCTAATTGAATATGAGATGGAATCCACTGGAAAGCTATAAATTTCTGATGGGCTTGTAGTTTTAATATGGACTCTAATATGGTATAAGCTATCGGTGTGCCTCGCACATGAGAGGTGGACCGAGCTATATGTTGCAACGCGCACTTTGAATCACAAAAGATAACAAATTTGTCACAATTAATAGAATCCATATAAGAAAGTGCTTCCGAAATAGCAATTAATTCTAGGTGCATAATTGAGATATTTGAGTCTATTTTAAGTTTTATTGAACTATTTGATAAGGGATCAAAAAAGGCAGCTCCGCCTACAGAACCTACCTTGGAACCATCAGTAAAAATTTTGTAAAAATCTTGATATTTACTAACAATATATTCACTACATAGATTTTTCAGGATATTACAATTGTAAAACCGTTTAGCTAGATCTATGGCAGGAATACTATCAAATATGATATCAGAAACATTAATGTTACTGACCCATGTACTCAAACTGAACATTTCAAGTTGCTTACACGACTGAATGGATAGTGATTTCATAGAGGAGTGTATAGAAGCGAGAAGGGGCAGTTTTTTCCGACTCCAGAATGGTGATTGACTTTGATTGGTTAAATTTTCTATATTCAAGAAAGATTCATTACAATAAAATGATTTACATTTAAGCCAAAATTTACCAGCAAGATATCTTCTTCGAAGCGATAGAGGTGGGAGACACAATCACTTTCCATTACGTGGATAGGAGTGCTACGTATATAACCTCCGATAACGCGCATAGCCTGATTTTGAATTCTGTCCAGTTTAAGAAGATTGGTCTTACAGCTAGACAATAATATTTTACTCACATGAAACTACCCGATATTATTCGAAAGAAATAATTTTGGTTTACTCTACGTAAGCAGATTATAGGGCATTGTTTTTTACCTTCCATAGTGGATAGAAGAGTGTGGGTGAAGGCAGAGAGCTGATCCACCGACCAGAGCAGCTTCGCAGTCTCCCCTGTTGATGTATTGGAAGGCCAGCTCCAATGCTACTGTGGAACTGCAGCACGCCTGGTCGACCACCATAGATGGACCCTTGGAGTTCAACCAGTAGGAGATACGGTTCGCGAACATAGCCTTACTACATCTGTTGATGAGAGACGGTAAATAGTTAATAGAAGATAAAGAACCACTATTGATGGACCCTCGAATAGATACGGTAAAAGGAGAATGAAAATAGTAAATGATTATTGGAAATTGTTTAAAGTAAAATTGGGAAGATTTTTTTTACTTTATCAGTGCCGGTAATTTCTACATTACTGCAGTAATGTATTTCCTATTTATGAATCACTGTCCCTTCCAAATTTTATGATTTTAAAATTTTACGGACTATTATTCATTACCCTTCCTTTTCGATGTGTCTTATTAATTTATTTTTATGTAACACCATCTACTTTAATTGAAATTTTCCAACAAAAATCTGTCATTCGATTTGAGACGTTTTAAAATTCAATTGGTGCTTAAGTATTCGGAAATTAGCGAAGATTTAATAAATATAAAAAAATATTTTTAAAATAAATAGTCTATAAACAGAAATTATTGTATAATATTTAGTTTTAAAAGTGAGTTTACCCTGCAATACCAAATCCAGCATCGATATTCATGACGTAGACGCAGGTTTTTTCGGTCTCTGAGAAGCAATTTCCGAGAAAGACTCCCACTTTCTTCCCAGACAGGTACTCCGGGCTTATACCTACAAAGGTGCTCCATTATATCATAGGTCTTTAATTATTTTTCATATTTTAAAATCTAAAGGAATTCCGGTCAACTGCTAAGTGATGGATAAATTTTGTTAGTTAAAATTGACAAGAGATTCGTTGAAACCAATGATATTATATAATAGATATGTTAAACCCATTCAAATCAACCGAGAAAAATGTTCCGCACAGCAGCAGCAGCACATAATTATACATACAAGTCAAAACGATAGAAACAATACATACGACAATGAAACATATCTATAATTATATAATATCATTGCTGTACCCTAACTTAAAAATCAATTTAAAATTAACTGTAATCCAATACGTCATTGAATTCACCTTGTTTATTTCTAATTAATTAACTTTCCGAATAATAATTAATTCATTTACACCATACAATCACGATAACAATACATGATTATAATGAATAATTAAAAATTATAATGTCTGTACACATGTTGTTATGCATTTTAATATTACGTCACCTTTGACGACACTTCTAAATGTCGGGAAATTTTAAACGGTTTTAAAAATGGATCACATAGTCACATAATAATAATATAGAGACTAATGGGGAGTACATACATGACTACAAAATGGAGAATAAATAACAATTTTCAAGTAAAATTTTCTTTTAGTTATCGATAAGGTAACATGTTATGGAACTGAGTTACCTGAATCATAAATAGCTTGATAGGATTGTTCTAGAATCTTCCTAGACATAGCATCCATGCAATTTCCGAGGCGGTAGTGCACCTTGAAGAATTGGGCATCGAAAAGCTTAAGATCCGGCACCTTGCCAGTGTAGTTGCCCACTTCGGGATGCCTGTATTGCCAGCGAGGGTTGTCGGCATTTACCGGATTTTCCTAGTTAGAATTTTTTTGTTGAAATTTAAACAAGTCTTCCAAATTTAAAACTATAAATTCGTTTAAACTTGGACGAACAATGAAGAAGAACAATTTGAAATAAACGAATTAGTTCGAGATAACTTTTTTGTAGTAATTTTTCTGCTTAAAAATGTTTCTATCTATATACTGAACATTTGTGAATGAAATAAAAATCCTTTATCATTAAAAAATACTACACATTATGAATATGCATTAATGTATCTATTTTTTTTTGTTTATAATATTTTTGTATTATTTATAATAAATACCTTATTATAAAGAATTTCAGAAAGCTCTTTAATACTGTGGGACTCCGGATAAAGACCAGACATGCCACTGATGACAATCCTGTCGCCCGGTGCCCTGTTCGGTCCTTCATTTTCTTTTGGCGCGAATTCTTGCGGTTTAGGTGCCATCTTGAATCTAAGAAAGAGGTTTTATATACTTCATTAATAACCGTACAATAAGTAACAATTTTATAAATTACATAATTATATATTATATGATAGTATGATAGTTATATTATCTCCTTTTGTCTTTTAATGATTTTTCAAATAACTGAATAATTAATTATGAAAATGAAAGAGTTTGAAGAACTCTTTCATTCGTCTTCTTGAGTATAGAAAATCAAACAATCCTGAATAAACGAAGATGTTATTTTCGTACTTAGTTATAATTGATAAAACATTTTTTTTTATCAGTACTACAAATTAGATGTACTGTCACTGAAACGTTTTTTTTAATAAATCGCAACATTTTTAGAATACGCAAAACTATGCAATTAGACTAAGGAAATAAAATTTATTATAGCTAAAAATAATATCCGCAAAATAAAATTGACAAATGAATGTATTAAACGATGAGTGTAGATTTACGCAAAGTACCAAAGCAATAGAAAACTCTAGGAGCTGACCATTACTTTAGACATAGATGTACGAACATATAACTGATTTATTAGAAATTCCAATCCTTACCTTCAATCAAAATAACACAATTACGGGTAATTTCGAACTACGTGGGCCACTTCCGCCTGCAATACCTCACTGGCAAAGAATTATCGTGTACTTACAATTTATAGTAACAATTAAATTTGAATATCTACGTAAATGTTACGGGGTGACCACTATTGGAATTGCAAATCATATAAAATACGAAAATATTTAATTAATCAAGCATTGTTGGATTCTTAAAGAGGTTTGGTACTAAATGTGTTATTAATTGTACTCATTTGTAAATTTTAGGAAAATTAAAACAGTTTTGTCTTCAATTTCTTTTCACATCACTTACAGAATATACAAGATTATAACAAATAATAAATTAATGTATAGTGCGCGTCATTTATGTTTAGCGCTGGACGAGAATAGCTTCGCATCGGTAGAATCGCGCTCGTAATTGACGTATTGGTGCGAGAAAAACAACACGATTGGGACAATCAATCAACCGTTACTTCGACACCTTATTTTTGACTTCTGCGCAGGTTTCGTTCAGCGCTAAAGATTCGTGGCGCGTACTATACATCGCTTGCATAATTTTAAATATTTAAACATACATAGGAAACTTGGTACCGACTTGAAAATTTTCAAATAACTATTAAATAATTTCTGTGTACCGAATGAAAATACGTAATACTTTGTGCGGAGAAAATTTATTTCTTGCTTTTTAGTTCGAAGTCGGTTAATTTTCGTTAACAAACATTTTATACTATGTAATGGCTAACTATCTCCCTATCTATGTATCATAAAAAACATCTTCATTAAAAACTAATTCCCGTACTTATAATGATTCGTTAAGCCCAGTAATGATAATTAAAGAGACTAAGGCGGTATCAAGCTGTATTTTACGTAAGCGGGTCAAGGGTATCTTACTAGTCATTAAAGAGATTCTTAAGTAGGCGTTCTTATGAAGTGTTTATGCTAAAATGTTCCCTTGGTTACTGTCTATAGTTTTTATACTATGTATAGTATTTGTTTTCGCGTTTTAACAATAAATTTAGTACTTTTTTATCCATACTAATATTAGTCTGATCCAAACTACTGAACCGATTAGAACGAAATTTGGTACACAGATCGATGAAATTTTATCCCTGTATTAGTATTATTACAGGTCGCAGATGATTTTCCACATTGGGAAATGCTGCAAAACACCCACAACCACACACTCTTGACGTTACGAAGTCTCGCAACGACTTAACGTAATTTTTTGTGATTTGAGAGTATATATACTTTTTGTTACAAAAAGTATTATTTAAACACTTTCATATGCTTAATACACCATTATTCATTCATATTTACTATTACATAGTATAGTATATATAGTAGTATAAACTATTTTGTAAGATATTATTTTAATACTGATCTCACTGTTATAGTCTCTAAGAATTATTATTTCATTTTTTGTACTTTTTTAAATTTAATATGCTATCGACAAACACACAACTACACACTTTCTGTCATATACTCACCACTTACACAAAATAAACATTCATTTACACACACTACACGTTTCGTTCTCGTGATAGTTTATATAATTTTTAACTCACTTTTACAAATTTACTTAACAAATGGCTAACACGAATAAAAGTAAAAGTTTGAGATTAGGGTTGCTAAACGCTCGGTCATTAAACACAGGTATTGACGAATTGCTTGCCTCCTTCACTAGATACGACCCGGACATATTGGCAGTTAATGAAACGTGGATTAAAGAAGGACAAGAAGCATTTATAACGAATATTCCAAATTATAAATTTATCCACAGGGCCAGGCAAAGCCGCAACAGAGGTGGAGGTGTCGGTTTTTTTATAAAACAGGGTATTAAAACGCGTATAAAAAAACATCCTTGCTGTTTGTTAGAGCAGCTATGGCTTGAGGTTCAATTACCCAGTACCACAATTGTACTTGGTACCGCTTACAGACCAGAAAGTGTAAGTGTTCATGATACCCTAGACGCTCTTAGCGAATCTATTAATTTTTTATCGCGTTATGACTCTACTTTTTTATTAGGCGATTTAAATGTTGACTTCACTAATTCAAATTCGTCAAAAGTAAAGCAAATAACTGAATTTTGTAACCAACATGGACTTGTTCAAATTGTTAAAGAACCGACCAGGATAACAGATTGTTCAGAATCACTTATAGACATCGTACTTACCGACTGTGCCTCCAAATGTCAGGCGGTACAAATTATTCACAACCGTTCACTAAGTGACCATGCTATGGTATTAGTAGATGTGAACATAAGGAAACCAAAACAAGCAAAACAGATTAAACTATCAAGAAGTCTACATAATATTAACATTGACTTTTTTCAAAAAGACGTTATTTCTATACCATGGTCAGATATTATGAATTACGATAATGTTAATGACATGGTTAACACTTTCAATTTTTTTATGTGTTGCTTATTTGATATACATGCTCCAATAAGAAAAGTTAGGGTAAGAAGCAACCGTACACCGTGGATCACAGAAACGGTTAAATTTATGATGTCGTTAAGAGATGAAGCACTAGTCAAATATCAGAAGACTAAAACAGATAGCGCAAAAGAATATTATCGCAATTTTAAAAATCTCGTTACATCAACAATTCAACGCGAAAAAATAGCCTATTTTAACAGTTCCATTAACTCTAATAAAAATAAACCAACATTATTATGGCAAAACATAAGGAATGACATTTTACCTACCAAGGCACAAAAAATTATTCCAGATCACATTAATGATCCAGATTTAATTAACAATCACTTCTTAAATGTACCTGTTTCTAATTATGTTAAATTGGGTAAAAATAAAGATAACACTAAAAATGAAGAACTTTTTGAAATAAAACTAAGTAATGAAGCAGAGGTACTAAAAATTTTAAACGACATTAAGACTAAAGCAGCCGGACACGATACTATTACCATCGACATGATCAAACTTACCTTAAATAACACACTTCCAATCATAACTCACATAATAAATAGATCAATAGAAACACAAACGTTCCCCGACTCATGGAAAAAAGCAATCGTCCGTCCCATTCCCAAAAACAATCAAGCACATGAACTAAAAGACCTGCGTCCCATCTCCATATTACCCGTCATGTCTAAAATTTTGGAAAAAGTTGTATTAAAACAACTGCTAAGTTACCTAGAAAACAAAAACATTATACCCATACTTCAATCTGGATTCCGTAAAAGACACGGAACTGAAACTGCATTATTAAATGTAACCGATGACATAACAGAGGCATCAGATAAAGGAAAGAGCACCATTATGGTTTTACTTGACTTCTCGAGGGCATTTGACTGTCTACATCCTAGCTTACTTCTAGAAAAGCTACACCATTACGGATTTTCAGCCAATAGTCGGCAGTGGTTTCATAGCTTCTTATCAAATCGAGAACAGATGGTCGTTATAAATAATTCAGAAGGCGAAAACAAATTCTCTGCATCCAAGCCCATTTCCCAAGGTGTTCCTCAAGGTTCTCTCCTAAGTCCTGTCCTATTTTCTATCTTTACCGCTGACTTACCAAACTGTCTTAAATCATGTAATTACCACTTGTTCGCCGACGACACCCAACTTTATTACTCTTTTAACACGAAAGACACAACGGTAGCTATAGATAAAATAAATGCGGATATCAAAAATATACAAATGTGGTCAATAGAAAACTCTTTGGTGCTTAACCCAGCCAAATCCCATGTACTTGTACTTGGAACCAAGCAACAGATCCAAAAAGTGAAGACATGTGAAGCTGTTATTAAAATGGACGAAGTTGTTTTGGGTCATGTTACATCTGCACGCAATCTGGGTTTAATTTTGGATGGTGAACAGAAATACACTGAACACATAAATAATAAAATAAAAAATGCCTTCTACAGGCTAAAAATTCTCTACAAAATAAGACCGTACATTAAACACGATTTAAGATTCCTTTTGATGGAGTCTTTAGTACTCTCACAATTTACATATTGCAGTGCAGTCTATGGCCCGAATCTTAATTCGTATAATGAAAAGTCAATTCAGCGCGTACAGAATGCCTGTATCCGATTTGCGTATGATGTTCCTAGAAGAGAACATATAACGCCCTTTCTTAACAAAAAAGGTATCCTCAACATGTGCGCCCGCCGTGAACTTCATCTCGCTTGTACTATTCAAAAAGT
>DWAJ01002315.1:0-18076 GCA_018238005.1 Eurema mandarina
CGAAATAAATAATCGATTTTTATGTTTTAATCATATTTTGGGGCTTTCGTATATTAAATGTTTACCTATATATTTTAACAGCATTATGCAAGTTTATAGATACATCTTATAAGCTTAGATTTAAAAAATGGGAAGCTTGATAGAAATCGGTTTTAGTTAAATTATTATTGTTCGAATAATATCTACATATTTCCTCCCAACCCTTTACTGACGGTACTGTACCTGGGTGACGCTGATAATGTTTAAAATGGGTCAGTTACAAATATTGCTAATGAAAACTTTTTTAAATTTCAATTTTAGAACTCTAATAACCTAATCTATATATATAGAAGGAGAAACTGACTGACTGACATATCAACGCACAACCTAAACGGCTAAACAAGGCACTTGAAATTTGGAAGGGACGTAGGACAGGTACCGTAGAGGTGCACTAAGAAAGGAATTCCCGAAATTCCCACAGGAACGGGAATTAGCGTGAAAATCCTTTTGTATGAAAAATCTAAGCCGCTTAAGTTAGACGCTTGAAAATGCAGGTACTTAGTAAACTTAAAGCTTAGTTGCAACAGGATATTGCAAAATTCCCACTGGAACGGGAGTTAGCAGAAAAATAAATTTTGTATGAAAAAATCTAAACTGAGGATAGGTGGGATAGGTACAGCGTGAACGAAGTCGCGTCGGGTCATCAAGTGTAGTATATTGCATTTATTTGTCATTTGTTTTTGTGAATTGGTGGCAAATCGAATACTCTTGTTACACGCGAAATGAACCTAAATGCGACAAAATTTTCGGTCAATGATTTATTATGACTTTCGTTGTGGGCTTACTCAACAGTAAAGCTATGATAGGTTGCGATAAGCATTTCTTGATGAAGCCCCATGTCGCGCCACTATTTACAATTGGTTTAACAAGTTTAAGCGCGGACTTACCAATCTCAGTGAAAAAAAGATTGCTTAATTCTTTGGTCGCAAAGGAGATTTCTCGACGCGAAGAATGGGCCTACTGCCTATTTATGTGTAGAAAGGTACGATTAGTTCGAAAAATAATAAATGTATTGGCAAATTTTCTACATTAACCTACGTTCTACCCAAGAATTGTGCGCACGTGATAAACCATTTATCGTTCGACGACACGCGACAGGTGGTTATAATTCTAAACAGTTAACCTAATATTAGGTTTTTAACATTGACGTCATTGCTCGGCGTGGCTCCGACTAACACGCTATTTTAAAGTTACAAATTTGAAAGTAACTTCTAACTATGTGTTCACTTTTAAAACATTTAGTAAAACTATAATTAATAAAAGTACTTGGAAATGATGATTTAAAAGTCTAGCATAGTTCTAATTATCATCAGTAATGAATAAATTCGACTAGCAGTCGAGTTGTGTCTAAAATTGTGTTAAGAATAGGTTTACTTTCTAGTAAAATATAAATGTAAATAATAACAATAAAATACTATAAACCTTTCTAAAGATCTTATTGTTCGCTTGGTTTATTACTGTTTTCTGTTTTATTTCTGAATTTTAATGATTTTTAAATACTTTGTAAGATACTGTAATTACTTATATATAAAGCACTAGCTGTTGCTCGCGACTTCGTCCCCGTCGGATCTATTTCTATTATTATGTTATAGTGAGTCAATCTTAGAAGATAGAAATATACTGTCGCGGACTTTTTTTTAGATCATTTAAAGTGGAATAATTCTTTCATACATATTATTTTTGTATCTTGAACCGTTTTCGCAGCGCACGCAAAGATGAATAATTTTCCCCGTTTTTTCCATAGTTTCCATTATATCTTCGCTCTTATTAGTCGCAGCGTGATGTTATGTAGCCTAAAGTCTTCCTCGATAAATGGTCAATTCAATAAAAAAATAATTTTTCAATTCAAACCAGTAGATCCTGAGATTAGCGCGTTCAAACAAACAAACTCTTCAGCTTTATATATTAGTATAGATATATTATAGAAATAAACACACTCTACATTAATTCGTTATTTAAATAACGTTCATTGACCTTTACATTTGCAAGTTAAGCACAAAATCGAAACGTCCGTCACATATGAAATAACAATTTCTTTAAAATATATTTCTGACATAAATTAAGTACTTTAACCGATGTTTTTTGATAAGACAGAGGGAATGAAAATTCGAAATATACTTACTTTTGATATACAAAGTCACGTGTTAATTCATTTGCTTACAAACAAGCCGTAGTCGATGCACTAATCACTGTCAAACACAACTGATTTTCGCCAACGCTGCCAATAGCAGTAATTGATAAACGGGCTCTTAATAGATATTGCGTTTTGGTAAACAATACAAAATTAGCGTGTTCCCAGAAATAGGGTAGTCTACCGTAATATTCCACGAATTTTTGGACGTACAAATTTTTAAATTCCATTGGGCGTTCCAAAAGTCCTTTTATTAGATAGTTGGCAACTGAGCAGGGAAGTCACCTGATGGTAAGCGACCACTTCCACCCACGTACAAAGCTAATCTTACGAATAATGCCGACATTAAGTGGGGAAAAAGGAAAGGCAGGAAGAAAAAAGTAAAGTCAAGTCAAGTCAAAAGTATCTTTATTCAACTAGTCTACATACATACTAAGTACATATAGTAACACTTTTGAATCGTCATGGTATTACAAAACATTTACCACCGGTTCGGCAAAATGCGCCTCCAGTGCTCCCACTTATCTAACAAAACCCAAACGTTTCCTGTGGTAGGGTGGTACTACTCTACTAAAAGGCAGCTACTTGAAGAAATTTACGTAGTTATTTTCTGTTATTAAAATGATTTTTTAAATTGTTTATTTATCATTGTTGAGGTGACAGCCCTAGCCAGTGCAAGCTACGTATTTACAAGCTAATTACAAATTCTGATTTGGTCCGCAATAATTTTGCCGTCGATATAATGCTTTTAGCTGATAGGCTGAAATCAATTCAACTTTGTTAACTTCTGCTTGTTGTAATAATAATAATAATAATAATAATAATAAAGCTTTAATTTTCCTGATCTCTTATATGATATGATACATTTATAAATTGTTAGTAATGTGTTAGTATACATAGTTCATTACAATCTAGTTATTAGTGTTCTTCTGCTTGTTAACGATATATTATTAATATGACTAGAGTAACGATATTATGTCTTGTGTGTTGTTGTACTTGCGGAAGACTGTGAGTGGCTTGCTCGTGAGTCGGTTCATGTCAGGGTGTAAAGGAACAAGGGTTTTAGTCGGTATTGGTACCATTTCATGTGAGTTCCACATAATCGCTTCTTTTACCCCGAATAGGACACGGTATGCGCAAGAGGATTTCCCAAATATATGTTGTGGCGAGCATAGGAGAGGATTATCTGGTGTTAAACAGACCTGTCTTCCCATTCTCTTTATCTTCATGCTTATATGTAAAACTAACTAACTAACTATGGTAAGTGAAAAAACTTATGAAGAAGAAGAGAATTTAATATAGGATGATACCTTCATCGCTTTTACCTGCTGAACGGAACTCTAGAACACGTCTGATGCCATTGGCCCTAGATTTTTCTGAGAGGTGTGCACCACCTAATGCGAGCCAACAATTTTACGTAACAGCATGACTCTACCAACTGTTTAGCAACCAAATTGGTAAAGTTTTGTAACTCAATACACGTCTCATTGTCGTGCTGAAATATTTCGTACTAAAGGCCAAAGTTTAACACTGAGCCTCAAAATCCATCCTTCACTAACTCTTTGATATTTCAAACTCAATTTCACATAATACGGCGACAGTTATTGACATAGCAATATATCGTCTGCATTAACAAAGAGGTAAGCATCGAATTTATTGCGTTCAATGTTAGAGCTACTAAGAACTAGACTAGTATTGAAACGGTTTCAACGCTTGTTTTATCAAGAACGTGTCATCCTATTTTTATATACTTACTCATTTTTCAATTGAACTCGAAATTCCTTCCACGGGCATCTAATGTAATCATCTTCTGCCAGCATTATCGGAGAAATACCGCATAGCCTTTCAAAGTCCTGATTTTAAGAGTGCAAATTTGATAAGTTTCGTCAGGTTCAACTCGCCCGCTACTTTTCCCCGACTTGTATATTATACAAGCCGGGACTTGTCTCAATTCTAGTAAAAAGAACTGAACGATTGCATTGCACAGAACAGCCAGTACTTGCTATCTCTTTTAACGATGCGAAAGCCTGTTACTGGAAAAATACCAGCATCACCGCTCACGCAGCGACATCAAATAGAGCCCGGTGTTCCTTCTTTATGTACTTTATAATAACCTTTAACTTTTTAACTTTTACAATTTGCCTTTTGTGCTCTGAATTAATATGTTCATGTGTAATCTATCCTTTTCATTTTAAGAACTACCCTATCAGCTATTTCTATCCCTCATTAAAAATCCATACCTTACCTAATTTCCGTAATTATTTAGTTTATTATTCAACCACCGTCTCTATTGACCGTTCAAACAAAGAACCTTGACCATGAATCATACATGATACAATTACGTTACAGTGCACACAATCTAATAATGGGTTCAATTAAGATTAAATTAAGCCCTAAGCGCGTTGCATATGGTTAATTATAATTGATGTAGGTCGGTAATACCAGCTTTGACCAGTCAATATTCAGTGACGTGAAATGTATTGACGATGTCGCGTTTTAGTAATTTACCTAAAGTGGTTTTGGTTCTCGATTGTAATAGTCAATTTTTTTACCTAATAATCTGTATACGATTATCGTAACTGAAATTGATATGCACATTGATGGTTTTTAATAACAATTATAACTAATTGTACCTTTACGTTATTTTACGATGATTAATATGTGAAATTAGAATATTAAAGCCTAGAAATAAAAGGTAGAATTATAACAAAGAGTGGCAAAGCTAGGAGGCGGGGTCCCGGGTGTCTAACTGATAGTGACGCCCGGTAGCTTTAATAGGTGTGGCATGACCACTACTAAGGAAAAAAAATTTATTATTCATAAATCATAATATATAAGTGGCCAGTAATTTAAAAAAAGTTTTGTCATATTTAAGTATATTTTTTAATTAAAACAGTTTTTTGGGGTGACGTTTACACCCAGGCCGGGTGCTATCCTTGCTAGCTAGCATGTATTCGGGTCTGATTATATGTCTAGTTACTCTTTTGTCTATGTTAATCTGTCACTGCCAATATCTTGTCAAATTACTCACAAATGAAACTATATTATTCTAATGGTTCCTTTACACTTTATTTTTATTTTGGTAGGTCAATCGCAAGCTAAATAAAATAATTATTTATATACCTAATATACCAAATTAAAAACTATTTTCAAATTCTGTTCTCTAGTTTCTGTGTGAACATACGAGTATAACTAGATGTATATTGCCCAGTTTCACACTATTAATATTGGCTATAATACACGTAGCGTTAAGGATGCTTCGCGGAATTTGAAAGATGTTGTTATAGAAGTTGGAAACTTGAAAACATGACTCTGAAGAGTTCCAACTACTTACTTTCATTTCAGCAAGTTCATAGCGAACTGTCAACAAATAAGATTTACAAACGGCAAAGTAATTTTACAAAGCGAACTTTGACGCCGCTTTGTAATACACAAGTCATATGCAAGTATTTTCCTACTAGTTTTCAATAGCTCCTGTTTTCTTGATAACTAGGCGCGCCTGGTGGTTTTATCCGCATAATAATACTGGGCTAACATCCGCCAATACATTCAGTAGTTTTTGCCGAAAGAATCAGACATTCACATTTACGATATTAAGCATGTCTCGATAGAAATACTTAAGTTATGAACGTAACAGAAAAATAGACAAAAAATTAAAATAATAAGGACAAAAACTGACCGCCATGTGTTGATCGTTATTTGTTTGACGTACTGGAAAACTTTAATCTAAGACGATAAGTATCAAACTCACTGGTTTGCATAAAACAACAAATAATCCTAGTATAGTTATAAATCGATCATTTGAATTTGGAACTGATGTTTTTATATTTTGATTGACTGACATGACTGATATGACTGACAGGATGCTATTTCTTGATACTACTTTTCTATAGGAAAAATGTAAAACCAAATCACAGGCGTTTCAGCCACCTCGCGGAAGACTGTGAGCGGCGTCCTCGAAAGTCTGTCCGCGTCGAGATGGGCGGGAGAACATTAGTGAGTTTTTAGCACCACCATTTCGTGTGAGGTATCCGTAAGAGGATATATAACTGAAAGAAAGACGTTTAAACCTCACTGCAAGGCTCTATCAAGCTTACACATCCACACTTAGCAACATAAGGTGAATAGCAAACTATGTAAACCGAAATTTGTATAACAGTGTTGCCACGTTCAAGCTATACGCTAGAATATTTGATTTCAATATAGAAACACAAACAACGTTACATAAGCTCTGTATTTTGTTCGAGGTAAGCCCTACAAATTGTGCTAACGGGAATACCTAGCTGCTTAAAATTATGCATTCTGATATTTTTGATACTAATAATAAGTTATTAAAATACAGTTCTTTTTAACTCTTTGTGTTCGAAAAATATGCGTTTGTACATGAAAATTTCTGCTGTTTTGTGAATATTTTTTGCAAACCTATAAGGAGCAGGATACTTTTAAAAATGAGGATTTTATTAATAACAAAGGAAATACAAAACTTTATAAGTAAGTTCCGAAATATTTTTGAGTTTGGGTTTAATAAAACTTGACGGCGATTTTTTATGGGAGGCGCTACCCTCTCAGGCTCTGTCACCTATAAGAAATTAAGTTCAATTAATGTTCATCTAATGGCACTCTACTCGCATACTATAAAAAACCATACTAAAACTATGAATCTAAACTAGGCTATTTCAATATAGGCGTGATTCCTGACACGTGCGCGGGGAATACTTTTATCTGCACTTACTGTATTTATTGAATGCTATACAAAAGCAGGATAAGCTGGATCTCTATCACCGGCCCAGATACGATACACGTGTGGTGTTTGCACGTGAACCATATTTAAATGACTGCATTGTATTAAAAATGACAGAGTAGGAGTAGACTACAGAAAAGCTTAAAGAAAGAATTACGATAATCAGTTTTTAAAAAACGTAGCTGAAAAAGATACATTTTCTAGGCTTATATAGTATACAGTCCGATGGGCTCGGTCGAAGAGAGTGTACAGCGACCTCGCAAGTTCATCCTTGTCAGTATGCGCGGAGGAACACCGGTGGGTTTTAGTCGGAAGTAGCAATATTAGCTATTAGCTCTTTCTCCACCAAGGAGGAAGAGGTATCTGAAATAAAATCTCAAAAGTCTTATAGTATAAAGACTAAAGCAACTTCTAATCTAGCAGATTAAATTATAATCCAATTTCGTAAGGCGCTAGCTCCTTTGGCTAATAGCAATGAGCATTCTACGTAGACGAAACTGCTATTAAATTAAGTATACAACGTGGCATAGGACGGTGATTACACAGGTTCACTTTAAGTCTAGTGAATAATATATTCTTAGATAAGTATAACATTAGGTACTCTATCAGTCAAATCCAATAAAAATTTTAGGAACACTTTTTTTTATAAACATGTACCTACAGATATTATCTTTTTATTTTAAAGAAGTATTTTTTAATTTACTTTTCTTTACATTTTTCTTAACTTTCATAGTTATATTCTGAAGCACATACATATTAACTCACTTAAATATAATCCATTCCAGGCAACTACTTATAAAGAGAGATGTAAGTTATTAAGATGTTAGGGTAAAACTTAATGACTGCATATATACATGCAGTAATGAAAACTTTGCTAAATTTGTTTTTTTTTTCAACAGGAGATCAATCTAATCTCGCGTTATGAAGGCCTCACCCAGTCAGCCCGGGACCCGTATGGTGTCCAAATTGACTACTATCAGGACCAACCTTCAGCCCTTCTCGCAAGACTTCTAGGCCTCGGAGCTGACTACCGCCAATTCTCCCAAACCCAGAAACTAAGACTTGACGAAATAGATGAAAACATGGATAATACTTTACCAGTAGAAGAAGTAATGGACCCAGAACCAGCGAAAGAGAAACCTAAAGAAGTGGAGAAGACGAAAGAAGAGATTGAGCTGGAGACGCTTGAAAAGAAGGAGAAGAGAAAGAAATTTGCTCTGACGCCGTTGGATGAAGGCTACTTCGATGATGTGGATGAGCCAGGTTTGTAAAATTTCAAGGTTCTGTAAATAATATTTAAATTAAAAAATGTTTGTACTATTTTCTTTCACGAATCTGCTTCCATCTCAAGAAATCCGACTTATTAAAATTAGTTTAAAACAGTAAGTTAAATATGCTTCTCAAACGGTGAAACCAGTGGCTTAAGACTTTTTAACTGATCGACCACTCAAAAATGCATTACCGGACTTAAGCTTTCTGAGCTCCTAAAACGTGAACGAACGCAATGACATCTCTGATGAGATGCCATTACTTGACGCCTAATTGAGCTAAACTTCTTGGCTATTCCACCTTCAGTTTAACGAAACTAATTAAAAACGTTTTTGATAGGTAAAAAAAATATTTGGTTCAGTTATTTTCAAACATTTTACGTTAAACAGATTCTTAGTGAATTCTTCGAAACATTGTAGAATCGTCTTTTAATTTTTCTTTGCACAAGAGCTCGAACTAGTAAATGCGAGCCTCACAAATTGGTCTGTTAAGTGAAAGCTTTCAAAGCGTCATACACCGGCGAACATTTACTGCCTTACTATGCGGAAATGGAATTTTACCAGCTATATTCTGAATAGATTTATTCAAAGCTATCATTGCAAAACCTATAGCAATATAAGGTTAAAGATTATGTTTGTTTGGACGCGCACTTCTCTGAATCTCTTGGTCAAACATTACGGGTGCGACGAGTATTAAATATTTTCTGAGAAGACGTTCTTTTTATTTCTTTATTAATCCAACAAATTAGTTACTTATTGAATCGGAATGCTTCATATGAACAGAAAAATGAGACGGCATTTCTCTCCCCTAATTAATTGCATCCAATCGTGCGAAAAATTTTCTCTCCAATATTTCTTAGAAGTAGACTTTCCTATAGTTTTACTAGTAATATACACAGTTCTAAGAAAAACGAAATTACACAGATGTAATTGAACGCTCTTTTTTATAATAGATTACAAAAGAGCAGGGTTCCATGTGGGGTGTATTTTATAAAAAAAACATCGTCGTTTCCATTTGAATATTTTATTAAGTTGGGAGCTTAATGCGAGCTGGTATAAAATTGCTTTCGAGCGACGGACATTGCTCGAGATTGCCCGATGGGAAGCTAATCAGTTTAACTGTCAAGTGGTGCAGTCGCTTCAGCAGTGCGGAGTGACGCAAATATTTATCTTACTGGGTGACACGCAGATTGGTAGGATCGCATAGGCAGACGTTATGGCTTTGAAATTACCATGCCACTGACAGTCACATCATTAAAATAACAGTAAAATTTATAAGAAAACGACTTTGTTCACGCTGTACCTAGCCCACCTGTAACCTTACACCCTACGTCTACACCTTTTTTTCTCGGCAGGAATATCCCAAAAAAATATCGAAATCAGTTCAATTGTTATCGAGTTAAGTACTTAGCAACACATTCGGCGAATCAATTTTATTGTATAAGAAAATAATTACATATTGGTAAAACAATTACATTGTAATGTTTCATTCATGAATAAATAATAGTATTAATTACTTCATTATAAGCAAAATTGAATAAACGAGAAATTATGAAACGGTATATAAAGTATTAATCAATTCAGGTTAATTGCAAGCATTAATTCCAGTTTTTCAAACAGGTAGAATAAAAATGATTTGTAACTATGTTTTAAATAGTTATTAGTGTCAAAATAATTTATTACTTTTGTTTATTATAAAATCTCTAGCTATTTTTATGTACATTGGCTCTACCAAGACATAGTATATTTTACGTCATACGCTACAAACCATGGTATGATAATAACGTCATGCAACAATTAAACCAACAAGCGTTATAGCTTATCGAGAGCGTGTAATCAGACGCCCTGTGACGTCAGAGCTCTCTGTGCCGCCTGTCGCCTGTCCATACTTAAGTTAAGGTATTATATTATGTTTTATATCTTTACTAGTTGACCCGGAAACTTCATTCCGCTAGCAATAGTATTCAATTTTTATAAGGTTACTTAATATAATTTTAAAAAATCATGTATTTTAATTATTCTTTTTAATTTACTAAAAAAAATCAGCCAATTCAGTCTTGACTTATAAATATTGTAACTAACACGATTTGGTTTTATATACAATATTTATATTATCATTTAGTTTTACCATAGATATCTTTAAACGCAGCCTAGCGTATAGCTACGAATTGTCATGGTACTACGAAACAAGAATGTACTGTTACGGAGATCTGTTTCATCAGAGAAGAGTCGGTAAAAAACCCCAATAGTTCCCATTAACACTAAACAATAACAATATCAATAAATTTATAGGAAGAAATTTTTTTTTTCTAAATCTGTGGTTGGTAATAAAAATTATTGCTAAAAATCATATACTTTTCGCTTCGCTGTTTTATCAATTACATTTTGGAAAATTAAGCAAATAAAATTCAGCGCATTGGCTGAAACGCCGCGGCTTTCATTCCAATATAATGTAATACAGTTATTTACACAGTTCTATTACCCTACTCTCAGGGTAATTACACAATAGCGGTTGGATCAGAATCACTTACAAAATGGTTGCTACGTCTACTACTTACCGTTGTGAGGTTATCTGAGATACTTCGTTCGGCTAATGATTTTTTCTCTCAGATCGTTTTACAATATAGTGTAATACTCGAACAGTGTTAATTACCCAGCTATATAACCCTATTCTCAGGGTAATTATACAATAGAGATCGACGCCGAAACCTGTATTCATCGCAATAAGATTGAGCCTATATCCACAATGATGTTATACTCGAACAGTGTTAATTACACAGCTGCAACCCTAGTCTCAGGGTAATTACACAAAAGCCTACGATACTTCTAATGCACTTAGCGCGATGAGATTTCTTGAGATACGTCGGCTTAGCTATTCTTAGCCTGTGTACGTTCGAATCGAATACTCGACTTCTTCGAGATGTACAAATGAAAATTCAAGTGCAGTCTTCATTCTGTGATTTCCTTTTAAAAATAGTAATGTACTCCGTTACTATTTTTTATCCGACGCGAAATGATAAGGTAATGATTTAAGGCAGTTGTCCTATGAATGTATGTTTTACCTTACTAATTGCACCTTAATAATTGAACCGACTTTAATTTTAAAATTAAATTTTAAAACATTACTAAATGGCGCTTCGAGTCGATAGTCAAATCTATACCAAGGGATATGTTTATATCATACGGAATAAACAATTTTTGACTCTGACTTTAACTTGGACGTTGTGTCAATATCCATTAAAAGCAGACGTTGTCGATACTCGATAGCAAACTTTTGGTGCGACAGACACATTCAACTTTGAACACTTTTCACAGTTGCTCTTTGCAGTCTCGAGCAGTTAAGAGGAACTATAAATTGACTTTCAATTCCCTTTACATTATGGTATAAAAAAAATACAAATTATGTATACATTATATATAATAATAAACATGTTTTTTATATGAGAGAGAAGCATACAAGCACACCAGCTTCATCTGATTTTAAGTAATTTATAACGTAATAACATCACATTATTATTAACAAACATCGTGCTTTACATTTTTTCTTATTTCTTTGGATTAAAATCGAGCTATCGTTTGTCTATTGATACATAAAAAAATATATGCACATCTTTTTTAGTTTTTTTAACGTTTCTATTAATCTGTTACAATAAAAAATATAAAAATATATATGGTACATAAAATTCAGAATCAAACCATAATAAAGATGACCAAAATTTGCCATGCAGCCACTTTAATTAAAATAAAATAATACACTTAAATATTCAATTTACATATAAATCATGTACACATTGTTCTCTTCTTACTTAAGCTATAGACAGAGTATACTTTTAGCACCAAAGCCGAAGGTTGCGGAGCTGGTGGAGCCTCGGAAGACCAGGCAGAACCCCAACTGGAGTCGCTCCAAGACCCTCGTGGCTGACAACCTGGACGAGCTCCGAATGGGCGTGTAAGTATTTCATAGTATAAACTATCTTAAAGCTTCCCTTCTCTACTACGCGAACAACCTTGGCTTGAAATCGTTACTATATTTTTCATTCATAAACTTTTATATTTGCTATGGGCTTATTGCTAATTTTAAACTATTTATAATTGTGATACTATAAGCCTTAGAAAGAATTCTCGCCCGAATGAACCTTGGTCGCGGTTACAGCGAACATGTACTCATATTTATCTGCTTCCTAAATAAATATCATAAGCGTGATTCAGGATTGTTAACAGTCGCTACGTTTGACTTTAAGTTCGTTAAAATGACTGATAATAAAATATCTTCAAAATTGAAATGCAAGATTTCACCCGAAATTCTTACATTTTTACATAATTACATGTACATACTTACAATGCAAATTCAATCGACGCTTATCGCACAACGATAAAGAAATATGGTGCAGAATAATAATTAAAAGTAAAATATTTCTGTTTGATACATGAAAAAAAAATACTAAACGAAAACAACTCATCCAAACGTACTCACTAAAAAGCAAAAAATAGATCAACTTGTTAATTTTTAAAGAGACTTTAGCTTTTTAAAATCTAATAGTGATCTTTATCTAGACCGGACAGCAAAAGCTTTTCTGTAAAAGCCCTCACTCGAAATTATTCAACATACATGCTAATTTGCGCATTAAAAGCTCAAAGCAGACGTGACTATGAAGTTTGTTGCAATTCATTTTGTTGAATCAAAACGGTGTTAATTCATCGTCATGAAAATAGGTCGAAATATTGTTTAAAACAAAAGCGCTATGAATTCCGATAGGCGGTATACAATTACATTGTTCGCGCTACAAAGAGTATTTTAATTGCAAATCATTATTGTTCGCGATATATTTTTATGGGTGCGGGGCTTGCTCGCTAATGTATAATAAGACATTATATTGTTTGAAGAAATAGAATAGAGTAGCAATAATCGAAGTAGACGAAAAACTCGTAATTCTGAAGCATATTAACGCAATTGAATTTTGAAACAACAATTAATTATTATTGAATGTCATTATTAACCTATTAACTTCAACTTTTTATTCATCAAAGTAACACGCAAACTAAAAAGTATATGTCAGACTTTTTAAAATATAAATATATCGTTTTCTTGTAAACATATAATAAATATTATTTGAGAGTTGAGACTCAACACGAGTTTCTCGCCCTCAATAAACTTTATCAAATGTTTGATGTTTGTCAAGTCTAGTAAATAGTAAACTAAATCAAATATATCTAAATTATACGATCTGTTTAAGTTTCAAGTGCTTGACGAAGTTAGATACAGAATTCCGACTGAACACTAATCGTATTACATAACATAGTGAGCATTTAGTTCAAGTCAGTTAGAGGATGCAGTGCTTAATTGATTTATTTAATGCTTGGTCGAAAAAGAAAGATCGTCTTATGGTTAGGGAACATCTTCGCTCATATATAAGGGTTTAAAAAAAAGAGTAATAACAACGAAAGGAACACAGAAGATTAGGAAGACTCGAAAGGCAAGAGTGGGCCTGATGTTAATGATGGGAGTTCTTTAGAGATGTAGCTTTCGCTACCAGATCTTGAGACTGGTTTCTGAACAACCTATGCAACAACTATTTAGAAATCGAGTGCCTTCATAGCTTTAGAGATAGCTTTTGTTGTGTTGTCTATTTTTAGGGACAGATTCGTTGAAAATATAAAAAATGTATTATGTTCACAAATATGTTAAATAATATATAATCAGAGTATATGCTGTATATATGAGAACTGAGTAGGCTTTACTAAACCATATCAATCCTCTATAAATGAAACAAAATCAAACAATTTTCAACAAACAAAATACTGTAACTATTTCAAGCAAAGAATATTACGTTGCAATTCCTATTGTCCCCAGTTGTTCTCAAGGGAGCAGGGTGAATAAGTAATAAAGAGACCTTAAACAAGATTCTCAGGAAGTAATGCTGTTTGCCAGCTCGCACTTTAAGTAGACTTACCACTTGAGGCTCTTTTGAGAAAAACCGAGAAATATTTGCTATTCCACACCATCTTGTCCAATTCTCGATCATTCTTTTTTATTTATATTTAAATTTCGAAATGTATTCCGCTCCATATTTGTATAACCTGATTTTTTATTACGTTAAAACTCAGATGCATATATCGGATACTTGCTAAGAAGACTTTGAAATATGCCGCAAAATGTATACAAAGTATTGGTCATTTAATAACATATTTTATGAACTTTATATGTAACCTCATCTGATGGTAGCCGAATCTTGTCATGATAATCGTATTATGCATCTCGAGTTTAACATGAAAACGCCATGATACTCAATGCTATATCGCCTTTAGCTTTTCATAATTCAAGCGTTGTCTATTGAAATAGAAATCTTGATCACACAATTTCACTGATAATATCAATGAAGGTACATACTCTATACATACGCGGGTAAGTGCTCGACATATCTGGACTCAGACTTTTGTATAGAATACTATGAGACTGATATTCAATCGCTTCGTATAGAAGAGTGGTATCATGACGTTTTATAAGTGCGATAGATGTAAAGTGTTACTTGCAGGGCTAATAAGGTGTACCGTATACCCGTCTCCTTACTGCCAAGCAATCTGCGAGTGTTGAAAATATCCCAGCCTAATGACTTATCGGAGAGGTGACAATTAACGACTATATTAGTTCCTTCGTCTAGGATCCCTTAGAGCATGGAAAGCAGGTCCTCTTTGGAGATGTGGTTACGTGATTATACTGTTTAATAATCGAATGAAGAATGGTTTAGAACAATTATACTTTATAGTTAAGATAATAATTAAATAAATATACTACAAATATATATTAAAACTATATTTATGTATTTGCATAGTATGTGTATGTGTATTTGCTTGTTAAGGTGATTGGAAATGAAAAAAGATAAAAAGGGTGGGTTGTTTCAAAAAAGATGAGATATTCTTAGCTTATATTCTTATATTTTTAGATAAAAAAACATTTTAGTCAGTATAATCACTGAATCGATGTCTCCAAGGAGTTATCACTAACAGTTGAACGTATATAGCTTTTCAAACGAATTATATCACATTATATATATTATTTATAAAACTATCTGTCTATTTTTCAATTAGAAGTAAAACATTTATGTTTAAAACAACACAAATTCCATCAAGTAACAAAAATCACACTTTAACAAAATAGAGACCGTACATATATTTTAAATTCATATTTTAGAACATTGCAAAATTCCTTGGAAAGCTTGTCTACGTCAGTCCTACGTAATTACAATTTTGGCGCGATGCAATATTGCTGATTCATTCAGACAAGCAGACCAGTCTCGATGAAACGGAAAGCAATATTCATCGTTTCCAAACGTATAGACCGTTAGCTCCCAACTTTGTCCCTTTCACGAGTTTTAGAAAGAATCCTGGTGTATATATTTTGCTATTTGGAGAGCACATCAAAATTTCAACAACAAAATTGGCAGTATAGGAGTTATGTATAAGTTTCGCTTCTAGTTTTGTTTGTCGCATGTTTAATATATAAGTTAAATTTTGGCAAGAAATATACATTTAAAACACTGTCCTCTGCGCCCAGTTGGTAAGAATAATATAACAATCGTTTTTCATATTGTAATTACATAATACAATTTAATTTTTATGTATTTTATATTATAAAGCTAATCTCTTCTAAGTAACGTATAACGTTATAAGAAATAAACTGTTACTTGGAAGAGGTAACATTAAAGTGATAAGGTCAGTTACTGTTAAAAGTAAGGCTTTCTCTCGGCAAAAATAGAAAAGGCTTTTACCCAAAAGAATTTAATCGTATAATAATACATTAACAATTACTTAACTTAAAATTAATTTAAATATTTCTTAACATTTAAAATTTCATAATGCAAGAAAAGGGCCATTTTTTACCTATTAGTAAAGTGTTTATAATTGTAACGACGTGGTGTAATAAATAGATAATATATAAAATAAATTAACAATGATTGAGGCTGTCCTTATATTTCTCTTTTTATTGAAGCCATAAATATAAATATCTTACATTCGCTACACAAATCAAAGTTCTATCACACCAATATTCAATTTCTCTAAGAGAAAATAATCTCTCAAACCGTTTGAATAACATTGCAGTTTACATCGGAACTTCGCGGGAATTTTCCGAGTTATTAAAGTTTCAATATCGTGTTTTTTCAAGTTATATTCCGTTGGTAAAGGTGTGACGGATAAAATTTTACTTAACTAATAATTCTATTAAAAGTTTAACAAGCATTTACTATACTTAGAATTGGTGGGTAAGGACTAATATACAAGGTTTAATAAAGACTTGGTTCCGAAGATTTGGAGGGTGCATACGAACAATGATTCTAAAGATATTATATGATATTAAAAATTGAGTTTCAATTCTTAGGAGTCTTTTGCTGATCATCAAATAACTTTTCGAAATTCTGCGTCAGGATCAAGTCATAAACACTTAACTTTGATCATGGGGGATACTGTCTACAGTTTCAGTTTTCGGGATTAAGTAATACAAATTTTCAAATCAAATTGACAATTTAATGACGCAATGTTAGCTTATCTTCTTTTGTAAAACAAACACCCATTCGTATCATGGCCAGTAGCAGCTGAAATGACATTCGATTAAAAAAGCTCTCATAAATTCGAAAATTCGGTTTTCGAAATTTGTATTTTTCCTCGACCTCGTGTGTGTACGTGACGTTTGCGGAAAATAACATATTGGAAGCTTTTATGAATTATTTTCCGATATTTAATAACAATGAAATACAATATTTAAGTAACATTTCACTCAATTTCAACTGTGCAATATAGTATTATAGGGAAAATTCGACATGTCAATAAAAACACATCTTACTAAGATGCTAAAACGGTATCAAAACATTCGGGATCATTACTAAGTAAATAAAAAACAATTACCAAATTTTCTGGGCGCAACATTTTAACCAACAGAACCTGAATAACATATATAACAATATCGAATCCATTGCTAGTACTGACCAGGACTCCGGGAGCACGTCTAGGCCGCACCACATCCATATCATAGAGACCATCAAGCCGAAGCAAGCAGAATCCATTTACGGCACCGCTCTGCTTGCTGCCATCGGCGCTGCAGTATCCATGGCCCTTGTTGGACTCGTCTTTGGATGGTATACGTGAGTATATTCAAATAATTTACCAACAAACTTCTTCATGCTAAATTGACAGCTGACAAACTTTCTATATTATATACACTAAGATGATTTGAAATTTTGCAATAAAACGTAGAACATGGTTAATACATTTCTTTCAATATAACTGAATCTTCCAGGAAGGTATTTTTAATAATTAATAAAAAATATAAGTTGCAATAGAATTCTGATGCCACACGTAAGTATTTTCTTTCCTTACTTTTTGATAGTGAGGTCCAATATAAGTGCATAGTTGTAATAATAAGTAATAAAACATTAAAAAACAGACACTAGTGAGCCTTTTAGTCCGAAGAACAACTCATCAGGGACAAGACTAGACTAGAATCTTTGTAATTATAAAACTACAAGTGCTCCTATTATCTTGTCCGAATCTGCAATAGTTCTAATCTTACTGCAAGTTATATCAGGCTTCAATTTACTTGACATATCGTAAGCTCCAAAAAACTATCAACTAAGCAAAACCTATGTGCATATAGTATTCTGTATCTGCCCAGCATATCTCGGAAGGCCAAAGCGGCGGCAGATGTGGACTACCCGGCTTACGGCGTGACCGGGCCCACGGTCGACCCCAACGGAGATCGGAAGTTGGCCCACTCCGCCCATATGTACCACTACCAACACCAGAAACAACAGATCCTGGCTATGGAGAGGTAACTAGATTTTCCTTGGAGAAACTTGGAAAAGTTCAACGGCGGTATTTTTTTACCTATTGATGTAATACTATGAT
>DWAJ01002316.1:0-18074 GCA_018238005.1 Eurema mandarina
ACGTCGACACCACCCTGGTGGTGGAACATTATGGTATCCGATCGCCTCCCCGACTGGATACAGAGGTACATCTCATCCGACTGAAACACACAACCAAAAAAATCTAAAACGGGCCGTTTTGTAATGCGGCGGTTCAACATTTAGCCGTATTGTCATTGCGTAGTTTTTGTATCGTTATAAATTCTTATATTTTAAGTTTGTGAGAATGGATGTATGTTTATTTTTGTATCATTGTCATAGTTTTTGTATCATTATAAAAAGAACTTGATTACTCAGCTTTATTTTTATTAAATTAGGTTAGGTTAGGTTAGTTTTGTATCATTATAAAAAAAAACTTGTTTTTTAAAACGGCTAGCCGTAATGTAATACAACGGATTGTACAATCCGCCTGCGACATATACATACATACATACATACTTACAATACAATATAAAGAATATAAAATTAACAATTTAAAAAACCCCCGACAGACAGACAGACACGTCAAACTTATAAAAGTTGTTGTTTTTTTGTGATGTACAAGTCATAACCTTTCATTTGATACCCCACTTGAGCATATTTGCAGACATTCGTTTTATATTCCCCACTTTAACCCCCCATAACTTTAAAACGGCTCAATCGATTTTCACGAAACATGTCTACGAATACTCGCCCATAAAACACCTGTATTATAAAAAAAACTAAATTGAAATCGGGTCATTCGTTCGGGAGCTATGATGCAACAGACAGACAGACAGACACGTCAAACTTATAACACCCCTCTTTTTGCGTCGGGCTTATAACTAGTCAGTGATTTCTGCCAGGCAACCGGGACTTACATGAACATTTAAACATAAACAACATGTTAATATGACATATGATACAAAACTCTAAACATATTTATATATGTCACCGGAAAATAACAAGAGCAGCAAATTTATAAATTTCCTAGGAAATTTATAAACCTTCGAGGATTCTAAACGAGAAATAAATTGTATTATTTAACGACCACATTTTCGTAAATTTATAAACTTACCGAACTCACGCGTAAAATAATAAGTAAGCAAAAACCAAACGCCATGTGCGCTCTGATTGGTTGAATAACTGTCAACATCAACCAATCAGATAGCAGTATGTATATAGTATTTACCGTGTTTTAAAAATGCGTTAGATAAAAAGCTCGTGTGTGATTGGTCGAACCATTTAGAACCTTACGAATGGATATTCGTTAGTTGATAAATTTACCACGAGACGTCGCAAATTGATAAATTTGCGAAAATGTGGTCGTCAAATAATACAATTTATCTTTCGTTTAGAATCCTACGAAGGTTTATAAATTTCGTAGGAAATTTATAAATTTGATGTTCTTGTTATTTTCCGTTGACATATACATAGAATAATAACACCTAGAACCGCAGTATGAGCACGCAAAGTGAAGCCATTTCGAAGTAGACAATTCTGTCTTATTACATAGATCGTCACCGCAGTGCATCGTATAAAAATTCGTATATTTTTCGTTGATTTAAATTTTTCCACATTTATAGTAAAAATATTCTTATAGCAGCAACATTATCGGTGGGCTTGTGTGCGTGTCATATATAAAAGGAGAAACTGACTGACATATCAACACACAGCCTAAACGGCTAAACGTAGGCACTTGAAATTTGGAAGGGACGTAGCTTAGGTACTCTAGAGGTGCACTAAGAAAGGAATTCCCGAAATTCTCACGGGAACGGGAATTAGCGGGAAAATCCTTTTGTATGATGAAAAATCGAAACCGCTTAAGTTAGACGCTTGAAATTTGGCATGCAGGTACCTTAGTAAACTTAAAGCTTAGTTGCAACAGGATATTGCAAAATTCCTACGGGAACGGGAGTTAGCGGGAAAAAACATTTGTATGATAGGTAGGATAGGAACAGCGTGAACGAAGTCGCGACGGGTCATCTAGGTATATAAAAAAACTAAGTATTAGATTGCTTTCTTGAAGTTTTTCTTACTCGTACATAACAATGCAAAATGTATGATTAAAGGAAAAATAGAAATGGAAATCTATTGATAACTTAGTGTTTTCTTTTATTTTTCCTTATTACATGCAATCCGGTTTTGATAAGCGTAATAACTAATTTGTTTTATTTTTATATTACGACTTACTTACATTACATATTTTTAAAAATCTTGATAATATTTATTAATAAAAATGTATTTTTTTCTTAATTAAATCATGTTTCTAATTAGCAAACGATCTTATTATGAGAATAATTGAATAAAATAATATGTTTATATAATTTGATTGTTTACTGATAATGTCTGTGTATTGTCCGTGCGATAAATTATATATTTAGTCGGTAAGTGGCGACGGCGGAGTGTCGACGGTCGAACCGTTCAAAATGTACAAAAGTGCTGTGTTACTTAGAAGCAGGATTAATATCACACAATTCAGGTACATTTTAATTCATTTTTTTTTCATATATCTTATATTACATTAAAATGAATCTCAAAATGTGTTAAGTGCATAACTCAAAAACGCCCGGCCCGATTTAGCCAAAACTTTTTTAAATGTTTTTTGAAGTCCAAGGATGGTTTTTACGGCGAGAAAAAATCGAATAATTGTCCGGAATTTTTTTTAACAAAACGTAGTCTGTTGGGGTCCACTAGTCGTATAATTTAAACCAAATGATTGTTTATAAAAAAATTTAATAAGTAATTATATATTATAAAATTAATGAAGACGCAGCATATGTTATCTATAAGCATGTAATGATTAATGATAATTCAGACAAAACAATAATTACGTGTGTAAACAAATACTAGGTGTTGCATTATTTGTAATATATTCACGTACGTAAAGTACCTATGTACGTACTAAAGATATACGAGTATTAAATTTACATGCTGGCTTACTTAGATATTAAATAAATGACCTATCTATGTATATGTATAACTAGCTGAGACCCATCGTTTTACTCGTGTAAATTCTGTTCCCGGGGCAATTACGGGATAAATAGTGTCCTATGTGTTAATCCAGGGTCTAACCTATCTACATGCAAAATATCAGCCAAACCATTCCGTACTTTTTGGGCGAAAGATTAACAAACATCCAAATAACAATACTCACAATATTTCGTAAAATTAGTAAAATAAATAATATAACATGAGCTATATTTAAATATATATATATTAATTAATATATAATATTTTCTAATTCTATACTATTAATAGATAAATTTATGGCAACAATTTTTGTTATAATTTCCGTTATATGAACGTCCCGCAGATAAAAGCAATCATCTAGTCTAGTTTTTATATTACTTTATCAAGCACATCCGATAGTACGAAACATGTATGAAAATTTGAACACCACATCTTAATAATACTTTTTCGATATCATTTCTATTAGTAATAAACAACAACTCAGGGTACCTACAGTTAATATTTCACTTCTACAATGACTATCATAAGAAATTTAATATCAAAATTATGTTTGCAAACGAACGTCATTTTAGACTTTTTCTTCGTTGGAAAATTTTGAATCAATACGCTGTAAATAAAATATTTGAAGTTTGAGTGAAAATCAACGGTGTTCCACTATCCCCGTATAAAACCTCGCCCATTCTTTTACCGTTTATAGGTTCATTACCTGTTGCCCGCGACTCCGTCCGCGTGGACTTTCATATAAACTTTGACCCCCCCTTACCCTTTTTTCCAGTTAAAAAGTAGCCTATGTTTTATATCGGGCTCTAGACCATCTGTGTACCAAATTTCATTACAATCAGTTCAGCGGTTTGGCCGTGAAAGCGTAAAATTATAAAAAGTTACAACCCCTCGCGCATCCTTTTGGGGGTTGATTAAAAAAAAAGTAGCCTATGTCCTTCCCCAAGCTCTAGACCATCAGTGTACCAAATTTTGTTCTAATCGGTTCAGTGTTTTTAGCGTGTTGGAAAGACAGACAGACAGATAGAGTTATTTTCGCATTTATAATAATAGTATGGATTCTTAGATCTAGTAATAATTGATGTATGAGAAAAACTTGTTCATAAACATCAAATGTTCATGAAGAAGTTTTTCTCTTAGATTTCCGATAAATATTATAAATAAATTATTCTTTCTTAAGTTTCTTGTTACATAGTCGAGAGTAATAAAATACTCTTTAACATAAAACCAATAACATATAATAGTATCTAAAAGGACTCGTGTAAAACAAGTGAGAGATAATATTATGATAACGAATGTTAGAGTCACGTCTCTAATTGTTGATATAAAGATTAATAGCATTAGGGATTATTTGCGATAATCACCGAATATTGACAAATAATATAACTACTATCATTACATTGTATAAAACAAAGTGGCTCTCTTCGGTCAGTCCTATGTATGGTCTTTAAAACTACGCAACCGATTTTCATGCAGTTTTTTTAATAGATAGAGTGATTCAAGAGAAAGGTTTACATGTATAATACACGCATATACTCGCATTATACCGTTTAAAGTCAACTTTGACTTTGACTTTGACTTTGTATAATACTCGCATAATGTATGCGTGCGAAGCCGGGGCTGGTAGCTAGTAAGATAAATGATAATACTTATTAGTAGGTATTGATAAGTTTACTGTTACAAACTTCAACTTGTTTGTAGGTAGGTTTGTACTTAACTAACTTACGTAGTAGTATTTTCATTAGTAACATTAATTCACGTAATTTATTGAAATTCTACAACAATCAAACTAATAATGAATTATTGATAAGACAATATTTTTATTATTATTTGTAAAGCAATAAAATTGCTGAATAACTATCAAAATTTTACAATAGAATCGTAAAATGATAACGAGCTCTTTTTTCATCAGGTGATACTAATAAATATTTGTGTAAAATAAAAATTCTTATTATTACGTGTAAGTTTCTTACAACCAATAGCGGCATCCATATTAAAAAAATCGTATTTTTTTGTATTTCAGAAATACATAGTATAGAACAAAGTCTTTTCTTTATACGTAAAGATGTTTGGAACGAATTTTGTTGTTTAATACTCGTAGACAAAATGATACAACGACGATGTTTATATGTATAACGGGATCTTAGCGATTGAAAACGTATCGCGAACCTAGCTGCATATAGTTCAGCTTATAATATACAACAGAGCCTGTTAGATATTTATTCTAGCTTTTTACAACTTAATACTTACAATAAACAAAAAAAAAATTGTTACTGTTATTTATTTCTTTAGTTATCCCCATGGAAATGAAGTTAGTATGTTTAACCCATTTACCCGTCATTTGAAAATGACGTGAAAAAATTACTAAGACAATGACGCCAGGTCAAATAGACCCGTACTTTAACTCAATTTTAAGAAATTAAGCAGGTGACTTTATTTGTAATTATAGTTTATTAAAATTCGTTGCTTAGGTAAACAAGGGAAAGTAACTAGAAATGAAACATTTATATTTTTTTATAATACTACGTGTGACATTTTTACTAAAAAAATAAGTAAAATCAATATTAAACACTGAAAAATCAAGTAAACTTATGTCACGAATTTACTTACCCATTTTCACTTGACCTAGCTGTATATCCAAGCGGACGGGATTTTCGTACCGAGTATACTAACGAAATATTTAAAAGAAGGCAGTAACTCCAGCTATAGAAACGTTCGAGACATAAATGCAGAAATAAAATATGTCAGTTGAAATTTGCCTCGGGTCAATATGACCCAACGTCATTGGCGCCGGGTTAAATAAGTCTTTGTTTATAGTAATTAGAAAATTATTTAATCCCACTTCATGATGTTTTCGAAACATCCTATTGTTATTCCTTCCATTGTTTTATAAGAGTTAATTAATCTATTTTTATTTTGATCCATTTAGCATTTCAAAGTTATTAATTGGTTTATTTTTAATAGTTGCGAGTAACTTAGTGTAGAGTAAATTATGAAGTAGAATTGTTATTTGAACGCGCATTTTGTTTGAAATTAAAAATATATTTTTTCAGTCTAACGTTTTATAAGTAGTGTTTTACTATTGTATGGTTAAGTACCTGATGGCGGGTAAACGATCAAAACCGCGGGAGGTGGCTATTATAACAATGTGATGACACTTTTAATTTTTTTTTAAATTGAATTTGACGTCTAAGATAAGATACGTAAGAGATACAAAGAAATACATGCCTACTTCATACTTGTCCTTTGGCATTTTAGAATAAAATATATTATAGAGGTCGATACCACTACTTTAATTAGTCATTAAGATTTGTTTTATTGTAAAAACTGGTTAGCGTTAAAAAAGGCATCCCAAATGTTATTTTTAAATTGATCATTCAAGATTAAACAATCGAACTTTGTGATTATAACAATTTTTGATGCATCTTCTATTAACTATTAATTTATTTTTTATATACTTATAAGAAATTACCAGAAACAAAAAAAACAAAATTAAAATGTCAATGGTTCTTAATCTTATAACTCGCTTCAACATTCTAAGCGATTTTTTTTCACGAAATAAACTATCGCAATTTTCAAATTTCAGATCATTACAACTTGAAGCAAATGACAAGAGCTATTTACGGAATCCGGGATGCGAACCCCTTATCACATCAAGCCTGGGTCAGGTGATAAAGGAAACCGCTGAACGATACCCTAACAGGATCGCCGTTAGGTCGGTTCATGAAGATCTTAGTTTAACGTATGAGGAGTTGGTGAATCGGGTAAGTGAAATCTATTGTAATGTTTGAAGCTGCAGTTCTTTTGCTTGTTCAAACGCGATTACTTCAGAAAATACAACCCGTAAAATGGCTTTGAAAATCATTTTGTATTTTTTCGTAAGTAATTGGAATTTAGAGAAGCTTTTTGCACAAGCACTTCATTTGAGCTACATTTGAGTCTGTTATAGTTTTACGAAAACTGATATATGACTATTTTATATGTAGCTATAGTTTTATATTTTATGATTTTTATATAAGAATTAAACCAAAGGAAGTTTACTCACAGGCTGACTCGCTGGGGTACGCACTCCGAGACGCGGGCTTTGAGAAGGGTGATCGTTTCGGGATTTGGACGCACAACTGTTCTGGATGGCTCGTAGCCGCCGTCGCTGCAGCTAGAGCCGGACTTATATCTGTATGTACCAATTTACTAATCCTTACTCCCTTACTAATATTATAAGTGTGAAAGTAGCTCTGTTTGTCTGTCTGTCTTTCTATCACGCTAAAACTACTGAACCGATCAAAACGAAATTTGGTACAAAGATAGTCTAAAGCATTTACTTTCTTTAAATCAACCCCAAAAAAGGTTGCGCGAAGGGTTGAAACTTTTTATAATTTTACGCTTTCACGGCCAAACTGCTGAACCGATGGTAATGAAATTTGGTACACAGATGGTCTAGAGCCTGAGATAAAACATAGGCTACTTTTTAACTGGAAAAAAGGGTTGTAAGGGGCGGAAGGGGTCAAAGTTTATATGAAAGTCCACGCGGACGGAGTCGCGGGCAACAGCTAGTATTTTAATGTAAGCTTGGTCTAAATGTTTCTTTTGATTTCCACATGTTGCAACATTTGATCAATGGAGAAATTAAATATTCCTTAATTTTATTTTTGAATATATATTTATTTCTTTATATTTGCTCTCTAAACTCGTTGGTTTCAATAATTATTTTTAAACATTATTTAATTTTGGCAGACAAATTAATTATTAGTAATAATGAAAAGTGCATGATGACAATAAACAAGATACACCATCTTGTAATCTATATGGAGAAAGGAGAAACTTGTTACTTATAATAATTTGTATAGATTATATCCAGCTTTAAGGTACTCTTTAATACAATTAATCGAAATGTTGTTTTCGTTAACATTCACAACTGAATATCAACTAATTGTACCTGCTCGTAATGTCTAATGGTTATGTGAATGTTATTAGTATTTTACGTTACTACACAATAATATTTTCCTTTCGTGTAAAACCAGATCGATTAAAAAATTGTGTTCCTTAATTAAGAAAAAAACGCGGCATTTTCTTTTATGTAGAATATATATAAAAAAATCATTAACCTTATTTTGATTCCTAAAAGTGCGGCTTTAAATAATAGTAATAATGTTTATTTCCAGGTATTAATAAATCCTCTATACGAAGCATCAGAACTAAGCTATTGTATCAATAAAGCAGAATTAAAAGGTCTCCTCATTGGCGATGAAATACCAACGAAAAACTATTACAACATGGTCCAACGAATTATGCCCGAAATAGAATTATCCAAGCCTGGTGCAATTAAATCTGATAAGTTTCCCAGTCTTTCTACTGTTGTGTCAGTTGGAAAGGATAATTTAAAGTAAGTTAAATCGATCTTTATAAATGTGTGTAGAATTTAATTTTAAACTGGCTCTACTTCTCTGTAGAAACTGCTTTCTGAATCCGTGTCGCTGCTTTATATTAAAGATTTTAAGTGCAATACTTGTTCTTATATGAAATTTTTCTGCCTTATTTTGCAAATAACATACCATTTTTTTAATTGATCGTTTAAATGTTTTTTATATATTATGTTTCAGAGGCGCTTTCACGTTGGACCATCTATCGAATGCTTACATAAGTAATAACAAAACCTCCCAATATGTTAACGAGGTGACACCCAATGACGGCAGTATTATACATTTTACTTCAGGCACTACAGGTTAGTTGTACGCCATTAAAAACATAACTTTAGAAAAAGACACACATTGTTTTTCGTATAAAGCTGTGAGATCCATTTAATACCAAGTTGGTAATTTATTCCTTCTTAAGGGGCTTTCAGTTTTAGTTATTACGTGATAAGCGCATTCAGTTGGTAGGGCCATGCCGTTTGATTGAATTGAGCCGGCTCGTCCGGGTCTCTCTCTCAGGCTTTCTCGTCAGGTCTCATCAGACATAAGACTTCCTTCGCCTTCTGTTAAATCCTTTATAGGTACCCTTTGCTAACAAATATTTTCCTTTACTCTATTTTAAAGGCAACGCACATGTAAGGCACTTACTTTACGTCTATTCATGAGCGGTGGATGTCGATAATCATCAGATGGACCTCCTCAAAAGACCACTATTGACTTGACAATCGAACTAAGTAATAATAATTAATTTGTAGCTAAGTCAACCTATTGGTGTTGATAGGTTCACTTATAGCCTAATAACGCCCAATGTGCATTATATTAGCATTTTAATTATTACTAAATATGTGTATATTTAATAATATAGTGGAATGGCCTACATGCATATGAGTAAATTAAATTATCTTAAGTATAAATCTTTTCAATGTTACATTACAATTATATTAATTAATCTCGACTTGATATATTCAAAAACATTAAAACGTTTAAAACAGAATATAAACAAGTTTGTGAAGGACGAACACGTCATAAAATAAAATAATTATCTTTAAGAATATCTTGTTCATGTACATATTTTTCTCTTTAGTATCTCATACATATTTCAACATCATGTGGAGTTTATATTTGTGCTTTCATTTTATTTTCTTTGTACTTTTTTTTCAACTTTACGTGTTGTAAAGAATTTATAAGTATTATAGTAAATATTTTGTAATAATATGATGTCTTGACGGAATTGCGTTGTACATTTTTTTCTATTTTCAATTATTTGTTAAAATTGTTCAATAGAATAGCAGAATGATTTTTATTAACGTTTGGTACAATTATTTATAAATTACCTGATACCTTTTTTTTGATACTAGTAAATAGGTATTATAGCTATCCTAAAATCTTAAACTTTCACTTAATTCTTATTCTTTTACGTAAGAATCATCTTCACAATTACTTCAAAAAATATCCTTCTAAAATAATGATAGAAATCGGTTCAGTTGTTTGCGAGTTGCATTTAGCAAAACGTTTGGCTATTTATTTTATTATATTACAGGTGAAATAAAATCATCTTTTAAATACTTGTTGATATTATTTAATACATCAAATGAAACACACTTATAGTGCTATCTAGTAGCGGTATATGTTTTTTAATTTTATAGTATGAAATGGTGAGACGAGCTGGACGCCCTCCTGATGGTAAGAGAAACGCCAGCCCATAACCAATGTAGTGCTACCCAGAACTTTGATACGGGGAGGGGTGCACTAGATTGATGCTCCCCACTTTGAGTCGTATGTGTAAACTAATGATTGGTTGTATGGCCATTTTGTTCTTGTGCATATTATTTGGCAAATAAAGACATTTGTCACTAAGATTTAGGCCGGTCACATACATACATACATGGAAATACTGTTTCGGGATTCCGTTAACATATCACACTGTGCATGCCTATGCATGCGAATTATTTACGTTCGGAATAATTCGCATGCATAAGCATGCATCATACGGAATTCCGAATCAGATTTAATTTCAAACGGAAAAAAACTGTAAGGCTGATGGCTGATTCATAGATGTTGTTGATTTAATGCGTACGATATTACTAATCGATATTTCATTACGACATTCCGAATATATGTGACCGGCCTTAAACTAAATCAACGTGTTTAATTAATATTTTTTTACAGGTCATCCGAAGGCTGGACTGGATTCACACCTGGGTTTAGTTAATAATACACATTTTTCCGGTCTTAGAAACAGTTTTCACGAAGGACATCAAATAGTTTGCGTACAGGTATGCTATCACATAGTATAAAACAAAAGCTAGGTTTCTCTGTCCATACATCCCTATGTATGCTTAAATCTTTAAAACTATGCAACCGATTCTCAAGCGGTGTTTTATAATTTTTTTTTTTTTATTTATTTATTAAGAACTTTTTTTACAGTCATCTTATGAGCTAAAACAGAGCCCCACAAAACTGTTATCACAGTTTGTCTGTGAGTGTGATTGCTAAAGATCTTATTATCTACTTGATTATTGCATCATTATATATTAGATAGAGTGATTCAAGCGGAATGTTTATAATATATACATAATATATATGCGAGGGAAGCTGGACCAGTCGCTAGTTAGATATTTTAAAATTTAAACAATACTAGTTTATCTTAAGGAATTGTTGTAAAAGTTTATAATTGTATTACGTATATCGGTTTAAAAAATAATTTCATTGTTATTTAAGTAATTTTAATCAGGTACCTACGTAAATGTTAAATTGTAAAAATATATAATTTATTCGTATTACGCATAATATTTTACACATGCCGATGATAACCTTAGACATTAATCAATTTTAAAACGAGTAATTCAATATTCTTTAAAATACACTTAACGCCTTTCTCAATGTTATATAAGTGTAAAACATTGCTCACTATACGACATTTCAAGTAAACAATTTTTGTAAAAATAGTTTAATCATTTCCCCTTCGCCTTTTAATGTTTTAACTTAGAAACCACTTAATAACTATCTAAAAAAAACAACCAAAAATGGACGGATCATAATGAAATTTTGTACACATTGTTGTATCAGAACTGAACATAAGTTACTTTTATTATCGATATTTAATATATAAGTATTAAATATAGTAAGTATAATATATAACGATAGTAAGTATTAAATAAAACTAACCTTATTCTTTTCTTTCTAGGTGCCATTATTCCACGCCCTAGGCTCAGTGATCACCAGTACTAGTGGTTTATCACACGGCGTAACGTTAGTCCTCGCATCACCCACGTACAACGTCGCAGCTAATATTAAAGCTTTATATTCAGAAAAGTATGAAATTAATTATTATTTTATTAAACTAAGCATAAAAAGCTGTTACTCATAACAACTGAAAAAATATCTGACAGTCTTAACTTTTAAAACAGATAAAGAACGCGATTGTTTCTTTTTTTCTAAATTCAAACTTGTAACCGGCCATTGATTTCATAACAGCCAATGAAATCAATTAATTGCCTTAATTCTTAGGACAGATAAAAATTTTTTTTTTCTAAATTCAAAACCAGGTGGCCAGTAAATATATAACATTTTTTAATAAATAGAAATAACCCAACAATGTTTTTATTTGATAGAAATTTATTGACAGCCGTCATATATAATTTTCAGAACAGGTAAAGAATGATATTTTTTTTCTATTTTCAAATACAAACGTGTGTTGGTAATTACTACTTTCACTCTCAAGGAGGTTTTACTTTTAATTTTTTAGATGTACAGCTGTGACGGGAACGCCTACAATGTATGTTGACATGCTTGCAAAGCTAAAAGAAAACGAAGTACCGATTAAGCTAAAATCAGTACTGGCAGCCGGCGCTCCCTGTAGTCCGGAGCTCATTCGACGTATAAAGAAACATTTGAATACAGAATCTGTCAGAGTAAGTTTAACAATATTTAACCACCATTTTGAGTTTTTGGCGGGAATCTGGCGGCGTATATTTGTAATCTCGATTGAATATTCGTTTTTTGTTGCTTAAAGTAATGTAATGTTTGATTTTGATAGTGATTCATGCAGTAAATTAGCTAATAAGTGTCCAAGAAATGAAGAATTCATTTGAGAGCGCATAGTAGCGCCGTTCCGATTGCTCCAAGATTCGTCGAGGTTCTTCGTAAAGTTCACTATCACTTTACGAAGGGCAGAACAAAACGACTGACTGACTCGACTAAAGACGACTTGATGACGATTTTACTTGACTCATATCGACTTTTATCTTGACCACGTTGCATCTTATTACATTGACATTGGCAAAAAGCTAGACGCTAATGCCATAATATAGGAAAGAAAGAAATTTACATCTGTATTCTGTAGTCTATGCTTATTGAAAATTGAAATTGTTATTTGTTTGACGGTTTTTGAATGTAGAATTTAGATTTTAGACTTTCTGTGTTCTGACATTGTTGGGGATAGTTATTTTGTTTACTTTATATTTTTCTTTTTATTAGTTATAAACCTAGCTCATATTATTTTTGTACTAAATTTTCTTTATATTAGATCGGTAAGTTAAATTAAAATCTGTAATTCTATGGTAAATATTAACGTATAATTATTAAACATGTGTATCAACAAATGTTTATTTTAAATTTTATAACAAAAAAGGCTTTTGTTAATTTTTTATAAATTACTAGTCTTTATGCAATTAATGATATATTAAATGAGAATCAATTGTATGTTTAATGTTCTGTAATAATTACCATAAGTTAATACTCATGTTACTTCTTTTACGCAGGCGCCATTTGCAAATTTGGGACCACTTTTTTTCTAAGAAAACTATACCTACCTACAATTTCATATATTTAATGTTTAACCACGTTTGCCTCTTGCTTTTCCGACTTGATAGAATTATTGTTAAAGTTAATTTTTTGTCGCATTCATAGTACCTATTCATCAGTATTAGGTACGACGCGTGCGCATTTCTATTTTATTATATTATTATTAAGATGAAATAAACTTACTAGGTACATAATTAAACTAACTAGTGTACTCAATCCATTATCTTATTTGCTAAAATAAAAGGGGAGATCGATTTTCATTTCTATTTGGACCAAAGTTGAGATTGCTATAACGTTCGATAAGCAATCTTGCAGTTTTTACTAAGTTTAAAAATGTTCTATATAGCTAAGATACCTAATAGTGTAATATTTGTTCAGTAATGTCTGATCGTGGTCGCGGTCGTGGAAGGGGGCGAGCTGGTCGCGCTGGTGCAGGAGATGGAGTTCCTCCACCTCGTCGTCCAGGGGAGCAGATGCAAGCAGGACCAGCGCCAAGGCCCCAGCCTCCGTCCGCCTGGGGTCCTCCCACGGTCGCTCCTCCTGTGAGAGCGGGCATACCAAAACCTTCGGAAACCGCTGGCCGCGCATTTCATCGATCTTCAGCTTCGACGCACCCTGGGGATATCGAAATCCAGCAGCAGATGCAGAAACTGGATCTAGGTATTAAAAAACATATTTAAAAGAAAGGTCTTATTCAGCATTAACAACAAAAACAATGTTCAAATAGTTTTGTATACAGTACTAGCTGTGTCCCGCGGTTTTACTCACGTATTTCCCGTACCCAGGGCAATATCGGGATCTTTGCTATCCTTTCTCTATGTACAAACCTAAAAAAAATACCCAAATCAGTAAAGGCGTCCATAACATAATGAAAAGTTATAAAAAAAACATATATTAACCACAATACAACAAAATGTATTAGTTTGTTTTATATTATTATTATTATATGAGATAGAAATACGCTGACTAATGTACTAAAAGCCTCATAGATATATCTTGTGCTTATTAGGGAAACCAGAGAATGCAGGTGGAGATCCGGGGAATGTTATAGGGCGTGGCTCCCGACGCGGCGGTGGCAGAGCCCTGCCCGAACAGATGACTGTATTAAGAACTCGTCCTGCTGCTATTACATCTAAAAAGGGTAACCTAAATTTAATCTACAATCTCTGTATAACCTCCATAATATATCCATGATATTTTTTATCTGATTAATAAACAAAAAATTTAATAAATGCTTGGTAAATTTGTTATTACATTATAAATAATTTAAAAATTATTTATTAAAGCATAAGCATATACATATTAAACTTGTGCTTTTAACTTCTACAACTTAAACATAAGATTATGTATGTGAATATTGTTTCCTTCCACAAATATAATATTTATATTTTTTCTATTTACTTTTCTGTGAAATTAGGTAGCACCGGAACCCCAATAGATCTGATTGCCAATTATTTTACTGTGGAGACAACTCCTCAGTGGTGTTTGTATCAGTACCATGTGGAATTTTCGCCAGAAGAAGATCGTACTGGAGTTCGAAAATCTTTGTTGAAAATACATATGGTGAAATATGGAGGGTATGTACCAATATTATATGTATTATGTTTAAAACAATCATACTTATCTTGTGGTACGTCCTTTTTCAGTATTGATAAAATGACAATTTAATGTTTGTGTACCTGTGGTCTGCAAAAGTATTAAGTTGTAGATAATTAACAATATTTGTAATAGAATATAATAATAATATGTATTTATTTTAGGTATCTTTTTGATGGCACTTCAATGTACACTGCCAAAAAATTACCTCAAGATAATATGGAGCTATATTCGGAACGCAAGAATGATGGTGAAAAAATTAGAATTTTGATCAAGGTAATATAACTTTATGAAATATGTGCTTAAATTATTATATGTACATTCTTTAAAACACAGTTTTTGTTACATTTTAGCTTATTTGCGCTGTGAGTCCTGGTGACTATCACTACATACAGATTTTTAATTTAACAATCAGAAAATGCTTTTATTTGATGCAATTGCAATTGATGGGCAGAGATTTCTTCGATCCAGCTGCAAAGGTAACTAGAAAATTATTATTTAAAATAAATATTTAAAAAACTATTAGAATATGTTTATTTAGGAATTTAACATATTCTTATTCTTTTAGATTGATATACCCGACTACAAATTACAAATATGGCCTGGATACAAAACAACTATAAATCAATACGAGGATAGACTTCTTATGGTGACTGAAATTACTCACAAGGTATGCATTTATAGTTTGTGTTACTTTATAAATGGAACATAATTATTATGAGAAATGTAATACATTGTTATAAGTGAGTCTCACAATTTTTTAGTAAATTATTATCTATAACAGGTGCTTCGTATGGATACTGTACTGCAAATGTTGCGTGAATATGCCTCTTCCAAGGGAGCGAACTACAAAAGAATTTTTGTGGAAGATATTTCTGGTAGATATCAATAAATATATACAAAATATTAACAATTAAAACATTATATTTTGTATGCCAAACTTTCAGACACAAAGTGCTGATTATCACATTATTAGTATTAACTAAAGCATGTTGTATCAAGTTACGAGTTACCTAATGCACATTGTAAATGTGCTTACAAAACATAACTATTGATATCGTAATTTACTGACTTTTTAATGAATACTGGCTGAAATTGCATTTATCTCTTTAATTCTATATATAATTATATATTGTTATAAATTTAAATCCTTTGTTTTATGCATATTCATGTACTTAATTATGTTTTTAGGGCAAATTGTGATGACTGACTATAATAAAAAAACATACAGAGTTGACGATGTGGCATGGAATGAAAATCCTCAATCTACATTCAAAATGAAGGATGAATCTATTAGCTATATAGATTACTATTATAAGGTATGTTTTTAAATTTCACATGTACTTTTTTATTCCTTATGCAATGTTTCTTCGTCCAACAATATTGATAAACTTTGTATTTGGTTCATAAAATTATATTTCACAACCTCAATATTATTAAGATAGATGTTATGAATGAAAATGTACACTTCTTTTATTTTTTTTTACAAACTTGTACGTAATTATCTTGGACTTAAAAAAAAATCGTATGTCGTATTCGTATGTTATATTTAAATGTTCTATTCATATGTCGCGTTGTGCGGAACATGCCTATTAATGCGCTTATCTTGAATTACAGAAATACAACATCCGCATATTAGATGTCAACCAGCCATTACTGATATCGCGTTCTAAGGCCCGTGATATTCGAGCCGGTATGCCGGAACTAGTATATCTGGTACCAGAGTTGTGTAGGCAAACTGGTCTCTCTGATGATATGAGGAACAACTTCCAGCTCATGAGATCTATGGCTATACACACCAAGATTGGCCCGGATGTGCGCATTCAAAAGCTAATGCAGTTCAATAAACGACTCACACAGACAAAGGAGGTTGTTGACGTAAGTGGGTTTTACTTCAATACATTAACTGAAAATCAAGACAACTTCAACAGTTTGCTTTAAAAAATCTTATCTTAATATAAATAAATTACATGTCACATTGTTTGTCCTCGATTGACTCCTAAACTACTGAACCGATTTTAAATTAAATTTGCACACCATGTTCAGTTTGCTTCAACTAGATAGGTTAGTTTACATCTTGTATAAGTTAGCAAAGCCAGGCTGAGTCACTGGTATACTTTAAATAAAAGTTTATGTATGTTTAAACAATTTATTCATTACAACAGGAGTTGGCGTCATGGTCTCTGAAGTTATCTCAAGATTTGGTGCGCTTCAAAGGCAGACAGTTGCCAGCCGAAAATATTGTACAGGGTGGAAATGCTAGGTACCCCGCCGGAGATACAACTGAGGGATGGACTAGAGACATGCGGTAATTGTTTTCTTTAGTGTCATTTTCTCGTGTCAGAGATTTATGGATATCAATGAAGGTTGAAGCCGCCAGTGCCCACAGGTCCCATAGGACTGCAGTAATTTTTTATAGAGTACATTTACTCATGGTATTGTACCCCATGGTAAACTTAGAGCAATCAGCCTTAAAAATGAAAATAATCTTTTCACATAAATTTATTTACTTACCCTTTTTTACATAAAGTAGTCTTAAAAACAAGACGAATAAATGAAATTCACGTGTACAAGGCGGCCTTATTACATGAAATGATTTCTTCAAGGAAACCTGTTAAATATTATTATGTTTAATATTTAACAATCTAGTCACAAGGCATTAAAATTGCATTGTGTAGTGAGATAGGGATAGACTGCGGAAGCGCATTGGTTTTAGAGTATGTCGTGTTAGTCGTGTGTATAGGTGTTTAGCGCCGGACGAGAATAAGTGCGCAGCGGTAGAATCGCGCTCGCAATTGACGTATTGGTGCGAGAAAGACAACACGACTGGGACAACCAATCAACGCTCGCGCATCCGACAATCACGCGCCGTCCCCTCGATACCTTATTTTTGACTTCTGCGTAGGAGTTTTGGCGGGAATCTTGCGGCGTCTAGTTATAATCTCGATTGAATATTCCTTTTTTGGTGTATAAAGTGATTTAATGTTTGATTGTGATAGTGAATCACGCAGTAAACTAGCTAATAAGTGTCCAAGAAATGAAGAATTCATTTGAGAGCGCATAGTAGCGCCGTTCCGATTGCTCCAAGATTCGTCGAGGTTCTTCGTAAAGTTTACTATCACCTTACGAAGGGCAGAACGAAACGACCGACTGACTCGACTAAAGACGACTTGATGACGATTTTACTTGACTCGTCGACTTTTATCTTGACCACATTGCCTCTTATTATGACATTGGCAAAAAGCTAGAAGCTAATGCCATAATATAAGAAAGAGAGACTTCTGCGCATGCGCATGTTTCGTTGAGCGATAAAGTGCCGCTACTGGTACGCAGGTCGAAGCAGCTGCTGTC
>DWAJ01002317.1:0-18072 GCA_018238005.1 Eurema mandarina
CTTTTCTTCGCGGGCGAAGTCGCGGGCACAGCTAGTCTTTTATAAATAACTCGATTTAACTTACGAATAGTTTATTTATTTGACCCGTTTATTGACCTTTATATTTACAATTGTATGTTCTTATTTTTAAAAAGAGCGGCTATCAGAGTCTCTTGCCGGTTCTTCTCTGTAGAAACTGCCTTGCGAGCCGGTGGTAAATGTTTTGTAATACCATGACGATTCAAGTGTTACTATATGTAGCCTAGTTGAATAAAGATACTTTTGACTTTTTATCTGAAATTCGTATTTCAAGCTCTATTTTCTTGAACTACAAGATCTACCTTAAACGTAAACTTGAAGTGACTTCCCCTTAACCTGCGCGTGCGCACATAATTACGTAATCACTTAGTGCTCGCTTGATTATCGATCTATTTCACACTGTCTTTAACTGAACGCACAAAAGGGGGTTTGGTTTACTCATTAACTCCTCGGCCCGTAATGGTAATTTCGAGCAATTAGTAGCTCAGTTAGTATTAATTGTTTAAGAAATGTAGATTTGGCAGTTTCTCGTTTATTATTTATAAGCTTTCATCTACAGATTTTTTCGTTTATTTAATTTTTAAAAATATTAAGTTTTATATTAATATATATGTACGTCTCTCGCATAGGTATCCGTTCTATGACAATATTGGGTTAAAAAATTCAGCCAAATCGATTCAGTAGTTTTTAAGAAACAAAGAAAGATTTATTGCAGAACTCATTTCAAATACATTAAAACAGTAGGTACGTGAAAGACCAACAAACATACATACACCATCACAAAATTTCGCGTTCATATTAGTATTTTAGATACAAAATGAAATTTACAACACAAGAGACGAGTTAAATTCACCCGCGTAAAACTTTAAACTATTATTAATTGATATTTTTAAATACATTACATATAAGACTACACGTAAGACTATAGCTATCCAAATTTCATCAAAATCGGTAGAGTAGTTTTGTCTAAGTGTAACAGATTATTTGCCACATACCTGAAAGAGTTATTATTTCTTATTTTTATGTTTTAGCATAAAGAATACGCTTCTCATTTTTCGTAATAAAATCGAAAACTTATTTATAATATTAGTAGAGAATAATCGAATAAAGTTCTTTATATATAACTAACAGGTTAATTTAACCATTTCATTATTTAACCAAGCTTTTTATCCAATTAAACTAACCTATCCATCAAACTCGAAAGCAATTCACACAACAAAAGCTATCAGTTTTGAACCATTGTTACTTTAAACCCGAAGACAAATATGTAAATCGAATAGACAAACAAATTGGCTGGCTGTTTATAAAAAAAGAAAAAAAACAACATGGCGGCTAACGAGCCGACGAGCTGTCACTCGTTCCCTCCTAAATAGCTGTCAAATGTCAATCTTGGCGCGACCCGCCATTGTTGTGCCGTGAAAGTGACTGGTAATTATTTTCTGTTTGCTTAGTTTTATTTGTGTGCAATGACAGTGTGTTCGTTGATTGTTTAATAAGGTGTTATAATTTTTACATCTTAATGATTTACATTTTTATTAACTAGCTGTGGATAGATTATTTTATACGCATTAAGTTTCAAAACTACAACCCGACTACGACACCCATAGACGTATACGGTATAACGCATAGACTGATAGTCCCTTAATAATCGGTCCGCCGTAAGTGAAGCCAAAACTGTACATATGTAGGTGTTAACTGCACGTTCTTATACTCGACGACACGCACACAAGCACACCGACATTTTTTTTAAATTGTTTACTCTATGAAGTGGTAAGACGAGCTGGACGTCCTCCTGATGGTAAGAGAAACGCCAGCCCATAACCAATGTAGTGCTACCCAGAACTTTGCTCCGGGCAGGGGTGCACTACACCGACGCTCCCCACTTTGAGTCATAAGATGCTAAGACACATTAGCCCAGTAATCTCGCTGGCTATAGTGCCCTTCAGACCGGAGCACAGTGACATTTGCACATCACTGTTCAGGCGGTTGCTGTTATAAGAAATTTACCCTATAAATGTGGAAAACGTACCTACTCTTTATAATTAAATTATCTTTTATTTTTAATGTTTATGTTGTACCTACATCTAATAACCATCATTACAAAAGCCCACATGGATGGATAAAAAACTTAACTAACATTAATAAATAACAAAACAACAATAAAACTAGCTATTAAACATTTTTATGATGGTGTTGCCATGTTATATTTTTTTGTAATTACAAGACAGGTGTGAACATACTTATTTATGGATTAATTCAATTATAAGCACGCTAGCCTTGCCTCGCAGTTTTACCTATATAGTTCCCGTTTCGGGGTCTATACCCGGATAAAAAATACCCTATGTGTTAATCCAGGATTTAATCTACCTGTATGCCGAACTTCAGCCAAATCTATTTAGTAGTTTTGTGTGAAAGAGCAACAAACATACTTACATACATCTTCGCGTTTATATTATTAGGAAGGAAAATGTTGAATGGTTCTCTCATTTTATTTATTTTACACATAATTTAAAAATAAAATATAACTTCAATAATTAATAAAGCTTATATAGCTTTGAAACTCGAAAATAATATGGCTATCTATTGGCGAAAGTATTATCAGAATCGATTCTGTACATCCAGATATATCTAACCCTCTACATTCTCAAAAAATTATCTCTTAATTATATTAGTTATTACATAGATATAGATTTTTATCGTATTTTTTTAACAAATTAAGAACATAATTTCTATTTAAAATTAATTATGTTAAATATATTTACGATATAATATAAAAATGTAGAGCCTCAATAAAATAAATATCTCTATTTTTATACAACAATTTACAATTCTATTACAACCTCGCATTAATTAAGTTTTAACAGCGACAATAATCGCGCCCATATATTATATTTTGATTTATTTATTAATATATTAATCTGTCTTTTAATGGTTTCATTACTAAAACAAGTTCGAAACTATAAAAAAAATAAAACGGCTCAATCATTAAAAACAATATGTGAAAATATCCGAACGCATCATGGCCGCCCGCCTATCAATATAATAATACTGTCAAAGTTTAATTGAAATTCTGTAAAGCTATTGATACATTATACAACGAAAGAGCCATTTACAACTGAATTACAAATCTCTACCAAACCCACTAAACAATCAAAATCAATTCACTACCATCCCTTTTCTACCCTCTCAATCCTCCATAAGCGCGAGAGAGAAAGAAAATCTGATTGTGTTCACGACTACGCCTCCAAAACGGAAAGGGTAGGGTGTTATGTTTGTTCGGAGGCGGGTCTTTTCGTCGGCGAGGCGTCAGTCGCTCGGAGACCGCCGACGCGCGAGCATCTCCCATCAGTGTCCATCAACCAGACTAGTGTCATGGCGTTTGAAGATCGCTGTCCGGGCCAGGCGTCCATCACAGCTAGAGTCCCGAGCTTACACACCAACCAGATGCAGTACCAGAACCAGTACACCTGCACAACGATAGACCGCTTCGATAGGATCAAAACATCCAACTCTCCTCCAGCGAGCCCGGAGTACTACTACAGACCTGAAACGCCAGACGTCAAACCGATCATTCCAGAAAGATTTGATTTACAAGACAAAAGACCGGCACCTATCCCGTTCTCCATATCGAATATTCTGCACCCTGAGTTTGGATTGAACGCGGTACGAAAGACAAGCAAAATAGAGGGTTCGAAAACTAACCATTCGGTATTGTACAAGCCTTACGATTCCAAGAGCGATTTTGGTGTTCCACCACTGGGTGGGTTACGGCAAACTGTGTCCAGCATCGGTGAGACTAGGGAACCACCAAAGCCAATTGAACAGAGAAGACCAGATTCTGCCAGTTCTATAGTATCATCCAACTCCAGTGCGTCTACTCAAAGTACAGATACCAATAGTCAGTCAGGGAATCAGCTTTGGCCAGCGTGGGTGTACTGCACGAGATACAGTGATAGGCCTAGCTCAGGTTAGTATCATTTAATATCTTATTAATAGCTAAGTTAGGTTTCTATTATCTACTGTTAGTAAAATTTTGGCGTTACTATATGATGCATGTATTATGCATATAAATCGTCCTTTTGAATCGCTCTATCTATTAAAAAATCGCGTTAAAATCCGTTGCGTTGTTTTATAGATCTTAGCATACATAGGGACAGATAGACATAATAATTGTATCATAAGTTTATTAGAATTTATAGCAGAAATAATAGTATAATTAATTTTTAAAAAAGTTTTATTTTATTTTATGTTGGATCGTTATTTTTAGAAAATAGTAAGCACCTTTTTAAATGATTTAACTTGTCTATTTTGTAATAAGTTAGGATTATTCTGTGCTATATATTATAAATAATATTATCAATATTTCTTTAGCATTTGGTCATAAAAACACACGTAGGTAGGTAACCTACATTTTTGCGAGAGCTATAATTCTTTCAAATTTTTACTATTATTGGTTCATTAGATTAATGGTTCAAGTTAAAAATACGTATAATATTAGCAAGGATGTGTTAACTGAGGTTTAAGCTTTTTTAACTTGTATATATATTAGAGAAACAGAATGCATGTCTGTTTATATAGGAAGTTAATAATGAAAACAGCTGTTCCGTTCGGTATGAAGTTAGTTTTTAATGCGCCGTTACTAGGGCTAAAACTATGGAAGAGCGAAAACTGTGTTATATAATATTAGGTATATAGAGGTACAATTTGTGTGTTTGTCACCTTGTAGGGGATAATCTTTGAAATGCTTAGCCGATGTTGATTTTTTTTACACTAGTCAGGTGTATTTGTGAATCATCAAAATATATTAAATTTTGCAGACATAAAATCAATTTATTCATATGTAAATACAGTTCATAAACAAGTGAAAAATAAATAAATATTATTATAAGCAACGTGAGTTGTTAAACATAAAACATACATATTAAAAAAGTATAAAACTAGATCTACTATAGATTACGTAATACAGAAAAGGTTTAGTATTTTTTTGTATACCTACAATATAATATAATATCTTTTAATTTTTAAAGTTTCTATAAAAAAATTAATTATTATTTTATGTTTGTTTCGATTCCAATAAGACTAAAAGTTACGGAAATATTTTTAATCAAGTAAAAAGCAAGTTAAATTGAAGTGTTGTTTGATTAATGTTTGTTACCCATTAGAGTTAAATGGATGAACCGATTTAGATGGGACTGTTTTATTTGAAAGCTTCCCATGTTCCAATTTGGATCCGTTCCGACAATGGCGTTTATAAGAATGTACTACAAGTCTTTTTTTTATTTTTTATATTTAGTTTGAAGGTTGTTGTATTTTGTTTAATGTTATTCAATGAAATAATTTACACTAGGATCGCGCCCCGGCTTTGCACGGGTATTATAAAGGTATTCTAACGGGTTAATAGTAACAATTATTTTATATTTGATTAGCTGTTGCCCGCGACTCCGTCCGCGTAGACTTTTATATAATTTTGACACCCCTTCTACCCTTATAACCCTTTTTTCCAGTTAAAAAGTAGCCTTTGCCCTTTCTCAGGCTCTAGACCATCTGTATACGCAAAAACTACTCAATACATTTGGCTGAAATTCGGCATGCAGGTAGATTAGACCCTGGATTAACACATAGGATACTTTTTATCCCGGTATTGCCCCGGGAACGGGAACTACACGGGTAAAACTATGGGAACAGCTAGTCAAAGTCAAGTATCTTTATTCAACTAGGCTACTTATAGTACCACTTTTGTCTATTTTAACTTTAAGTAAAAATTTAAGAAAAACTTACGTCACGACGTAACGCAACCCGTTTTTAGGGCTCCGGGGTCGACGACCTTTTGACACTCGTGAGATAACGCCGCGATGACAGCTGTCAAACGGTTGACTTCTTTCCAGCTCTGGCTTCCGGTCTTTTGGATGTTTTTTGTTTTTTTATGTACAGATATTTCATGGTTTGTTGATTTTTAATATATTAATTCTATACTTTATTTTTATTGCATATATTTTAGTGTAATTTAGAATCTAACTGGAATATCTTTAGGAAATAACTTAATTTCTATTAAGTTACCAATAAGCTAGCAAAACTCTTACGTATTTTATTTATATTAGCATATTAGACCTGTCTGTATGTATGTATATATGTAACATTATGACAGATATATCTATTGGTACTATCTTTTGTCTAGAGAATGATTTCCTAACTGTTTTAATACTAAATGCTATTATTATATTTAAACAACACAGACAGACAGCTGTTTACTAATTATTATTGTATGATATAAACTAGTTTTCTCCTACGGTTTTATTCGCATAAGAATTCGACATTCTTTTAAGAATTTATTAGAAATCCTGTATTTATTATCTAGATTAAAACTAATCAAGCAAACATCAATTATTGATTAGCCATTTTTGGTATGGTACTTTATTTAATGACAACTTAAATAGATATAGATTATATTAGAAAATAGCTCAGCTACAGTCAATAGTTCGATGTTGAAAAGTTGTATATATGCTAAGTCTTGAAAAAATATAGTAAGCGCGATTCAGAACGGCGCATTAGTAGCGGTAACTGCGTGGAATGCGTCGATATTTGAAATTATAATTAAATATCTTAATTAGCCAACTGGTTTCGTATAAATTAATTTTGAAAGAACAGTTGAACAGAAACAGGTGTTTGATGAAATAATTTAGTGCGAATAAATTATTGGTGCGACGCCATTTTTAAATGTCCACGATAGTATTTGGCGGGTTTTTTTTTCTTTTATTTATAACTAGCTGTTGCCCGCGACTCCGTTCGCATTTACTTTCATAAAAAAGTATTCCCCTGGAAACTGGATAAAAAGTATCCTATGTCCTTCTCCTGGTTCTAAACTACTTCCCTGCCAATTTTCAGCTAAATCGGTTCAGCCGTTCTTGAGTTATAAGTGAAGTAACTAACACGACTTTCTTTTATATATATATAGATTTGGATTTTAAGAGGGAACTGTATTAAAATATTTTTATTCGGGAATAGTGAAGCTTATATCTTACACATAATATATCTTTTTCTAAATCTAAATGAGACACAAATTCGAGTATCTGATCCCAAAATAAATATATTCCAGGTGTCAATCCACTCTCAAAATATGAGACCTTACGTAATATTATAAATGTAAAAGTATGTTCCGCGTTACGTTTGCGTGTACGCGGCCTATACCCGCCACTTCTTTTGTCACCCGTTGGCCGTTGACGTATAATAGTAAATTTCCCTTCCATAACTCTTTTTGTCTGATAAATGATAATCATTTTGAACCTAGTACACACTAAGAGAACATATTAAGAGTTAAGACGTTATAAATAGCGTCACGAATCTTTAGCGCTGAACGAAACCTGCGCAGAAGTCTAAAATAAGGTATCGAGGTAGCGGTGCGGCGCGCGGGACGCGTGATCGTCGTGTGCGCGAGCGTTGATTGGTTCCCCAGTCCAGTCGTGTTGTCTTTCTCGCACCAATAGGTACGTCAATTACGAGCGCGATTCTACCGATGCGCAGCTATTCTCGTCCAGCGCTAAACATCCGTGACGCGACCTATACTTCGTTCACGCTGTGCCTATCCTACCTGTAACATCGTATATTGTACTTCAAGAAAAATTTAAAAAAAATTTAAAACTCATTTGGCTTTTATGCAGTTTTTTGCGAGTCTTCTTTCTATGGTTTTCCTAAGCCGTGAGGTATTTTCTTCAGGTATCTTTACTTCGTAAGTACAAATCAAAAATATTTTAGATACTATGTAGTATGTAATATTAAAATAATAAAGAGAAACGAAATACAAATAAAGTAAAAATTATTTCATTTTAACAAAAACATATTCAATGTATCGTTTAATAAGTATAGCTAAAAGACAAATGCAGGCGTAAAAAAGTTGTTGAATTCACTAAAAAACACTATTTTAGCTAATGCTCTTACCTCGAATGCCGATTTTAGCTAATGCTACCTCGCCTACCTATTGTATAATTTGTAGATAATAATTATATGATTTATCTATTTAGAACTAGCCGTTCCAAAGCGATTTCGAAACCTTATAATTTACGTCTATCATTTTTGTTTGCTTAAGAACCATCATCATACACCCTGGACTATTCTAAAAAAAATTATCTAAATCGGTTCAGTTGTTATCGAGTTATGCAACCAACACAATTTGCGATTCATTGATACAATATATAGAAAATAGAAGATTAATTGGTTATGTCTATGTACTCGTTTTAGAGATATAAAAATTATGCCAGAGCCATCTATTGTAAAATAATAGTAAAATTCATAAAGATAACTACAAATTAGTGCATTGCGCGCAATGCGTCACTATCTCCTTGCCGCCTACTTCAAAACGCCAAAAATAAATAGGGCGCCTTCGATCAATAGCAAATAGTTCCATCTACTTTGTTAGCAGAGCAGAGGGCGTTGTAGTAGCAGTAATACAATGCTTATTTTATTAAAATAAATTAAACAGTAAATAGTTTTTTAGATAATCACGGAGTAAAAACACAAAAAAATAAAAATATTTGAATAAATTTACTTTTGTAATTTATAATAACAAATACTTCATATAATTTTAAAAAAGTAATGTCATTGACTCTTCTACCAACGCAACTTGAGACAATATTGAATACAGTTATACACCGCCATCTTGCGTTTGCATTGTCAAATGTGAAAGACTTCGGAGTAGTAATTTTTGTGTTTTGTGATGTAAAATATTGAAATCGTAGTGCTTATGCTATCGGTAAGTTCAAGGAAATAAACATTTATTAATTTGGCGCAAAATTTGACTGTCCGTTATTGAAATATACATAGATAACATGCTTCTTTTCATTTGTCATAGTAACAACCTAATAATTGCTATCCCGAAGCGTCGGAACGATCGATTGTTAAAATATTTTTATTTGGTAGATTACAAGTAAATTTAACATATACTTATACGGCTATTAAAGTTATTAATCAATTTTACTTATTTCAGAAAAAACCTGTGTGATGTGAATCTAAAAAATATACAAAAATGAGTGACGTAAAGCAAGTGAAAGTGGACAACTGGGGAATATATTTCCTTCAGAGGTTAAAGCACTTTTTTAATCGCACCGATTACTGTGATTTAACTCTTCAATTTCAAGACAATGCTCAGCTTAAAGTGCACAGACTGGTACTGAACGCCTGCACGGAGTACTTTGAAATTTTAGAAAGAACATGTGAAATGTACGAGGATTGCTTAGTGATGCCGGACGATCTACAAGCAGACGTTGTTGTGCCGATAGTCAACTTTATGTACACTGGCCAGTTAGAATTTAAAATGGATTTACTAGAAAAACTGTATCAAACATCACTTATTATGAATATGCCTGTTTTGACCAAACTTCTTGATTCCCATCGAAAGAAACTGACATCAAACAATTTGTTTGGGAAACGCTATAGTAGAAATGTAGAAACTCCAAAACAACCTATAGTTACATCAACACCAATTAATTCTCAACCTAAAAAGCGGTCCTTTACAAAGGCTTTTGATAATGTCATTGAACCCCAGACAACAAAAAAAGCACATCTAGTCACTAAACCAGAACCAATCTATAATAATGGCATATTTAGTGTTGATCCAATGCCTGCTACTAAGAATGTGATCAAAGATCCTAAACCAACTCGTTATGAGCTACCAGCTGAATTAGATGATGATAATCTATTTGATAACTCATTTACAAGCATATCTTATACATCAAAGCCTTTAATGGTGCATCCAGAAACAACAAAATATTACTCACCGAAGAAAAACAGAATTTTTGATGAGCCATCGGGATCAAAGCGATTCCTATCAGGAACATCCACAATGGATATTGTTGAATGTAGAAAAATTTCATCCAGTGATATGTTTGTAGATGACTTAAATGACAGTATACTTGACAATGACCAAACATGTATAAAAGAGAAGAAAGACGCTAGCCAACTATTTGATCAAATATTAGTTAATGATAGCAGCCCCAAAGTATCAATTGAAACTAAAGATACTAAACAAACTAGCAACATAGATCATGCGAAAATTATAAGTGAGGTCCTGAAAAAATACCCCCATTTAGTCAAGAGTAACAAAAATATAAAATTGAAAATCTTAAATACACCAAGTAAAAGTAAAAAGACTGAAACAAAGACAACCAAGCAAAAAGATATGCCAGATTTTACATATGAAACAGATGTTGTCGATTCAAAGGAAGCTGCTCGTCTCATTGCTTTAGGAGCCGAAAACATAAAAGGTCCATGGATTTGTTTAATTTGTGGTACTCCTGGAAGAGCTCTTCATTTCACAACTTATTACAACTATCGTCGACACTTGGTAGATGTACACAATGAGAAACCTGTGTCAAACATATGTGAACATTGCGGGCTCAAATCATTAAAGCGAAACTATCTACTTCATCACATGTATACAAAGCATGGTGTTGAACCACCACCTAATTTCCATTTCCCGAAATGTAACATCTGTAGTTATGTAGCATTAACAGATGCCTTTTTGGTTAAACACAAACTGTCACATACTGAGAACCAACATTTCCGTTGCACAGTCTGTGCTGCAACGTTTTACACCTCTAAATTGTTACTACAACACATACAAAAAACTGGTCACAAGTATAGTGGTGAAAAGAAACCAACTCCTCAATGCATTTATTGCTTTAAGTATTTCTCTAGAGATAGTAACTTATTTGCACACTTGAAGGCCCATCATTACCAGTCTGCAAAGAATGATGGTATCATCGAAGACTCTGATGATGAAAAATCATACAGCCACAAAATGAGCAGTGAAAGTGTTAAAAATGAGCCATCTTCAAAATACATAGAGGTTGAAATTCCTACTTACGATAATCAATTTGAGAATAATTCATTTCAACTTGAACAAAATGCAGATGGCAATATAGAAATAACCAAGAAAAAACCGAGAATTATGACACAAATTTCTAAAAACAAAATTCTTAATCCTGGTTTCAGTAAGTCAAATGAAAACCAAAAAGTAAACATCATGAGAAATGTTGTCACCAAAAGTGATTTTTTGAAGAAGGATGAGATTCTACTAATAGATAATAATGAATACATTTTACAAGATTTCCAATTAATACCTAAGCATGAGAGATCAGATGACAACTTTTTATCTAACACTTACCACACGGAAGTTGTAGAAGCAATGCCTACTATTACAACAGAACCTAATTATTCTAATGTTCAAACAAACTCAGATCAAGCTAAAGTGATATTAAAGAAAACTTCAAATATAAACCATCCCATACAAATAGTTGTGTCAAATGAAGAAGAATACAAAGCTTTGTTATCTTCAAATCATTCCATAATATTTGATAATGGTGAAACAGAGAAAGCTATGACTGTTTTATCGGCCCCAACAACAACTGTTGAAAATACTATTGACATAAATAATACACAAACAAATGATATGATGATTATAAGAGAAAACTATCCAATAAATATCACTGAATCAAATACTGCTGAAAATTCAAATATTGTAGTTGTGTACAGCCATCCTGTAGATGATCCTAATAAGCATTATCAGTTAATTACAACATCACAGACTATGGAAGAGCAATTTGTCCAACCATCTGCAATAATTACACAAAATTATGAGACTGTAACTACCACTACAGCATTAATGGATAGTCAAGATGTAAACACAACAATTGCTAATACTTGGCAAAATGATATGCAACAAAATGCTGACTCTATAATAAAAGCATCGGAATTACAGCTTATTTCTCATTCAGATGCAATAACAACGCACCATGACACTGGTATAACTCTGAGTCAATTACCTGAAGTAGAATTAACACAACAGGTTGTAGAAGAAGTTCAAATTCCAGAGCAGTTACCAAATTCAGAAATAACTGTAGTTACACAAAGCAGTGAGCACGCAGGAGCAAATATGCCTGCTCTAACTGATGTTTTGCCTGTAACCACATTTGAAGCTGCAACTTTAATACCTGTTAACACAGTATCAACAGTAACAGTGAGCAGTATTAATGAACCGGTTATAGAAGAGGCATTTAAAGAAGATTTAAATAATGTTGAGCAACAACAAGTTCTTGTACAAGATATAAATACCGAACAACAAGCAGAAGAAGTAAGCATTGAAGAATGTAATGACACGGATATCTCTATGAAGCAGGTAGAACAAGATACACAAATACAGCCCACTGATATAAATGAAGCAATTGTAGAAACACCAACTCAGCCAAGTAATGAGGAAAATAAAATTGAGAATGAGATTACAATGGAAGTAGAAGAAATTGAAGAAATGTCTCAACCGATAGAAGAACATATAGATGATCACTTACAAAGAATTCATACAGTGCAAGAGAATCAATTGGAACTGGACAATAAAGATGACGACGAAGAAACAATTGAGAATATTGCGCGAGATATTGGTGTTGACCCAAATACTTTGATACCTACACAAAATATAGAAGTACCAATAAATAATGAAAAGCCTATTATTAAGGAGATTGCAAATTTAACTTCGGAGTGGTCTGAGGATGATGCAGATGGCGTCACAGAAAACATTAATGAAACAGCCCTTGAATCAGTTACAGTGGATCCAACCGAGGATGCAACAGTGTCATTAAATATTAAAACACCTGAAGTCGAAGAAACAAAGGAACACACAGAAGAGAGTGCAACAACAGAACTGGAAATGGTTAAAGATAACTCTCCTGATAATAGTACAAACCAAGAAAACGATTTGCCTCTAGTTGAAAAAACAGAACCTCAGGAGATTCCTGAGCCAGTTACAGCTAAAGAAAATGCTAATAATAGTGAAGTTCCCACAGTACCACAAGAAAAAATTTCATCTTTACTAAATGATTGGGAAGACAATGATTCTCAAGAAGAAAACAATGCTGAAGAAGTTTCTGATACTCCAATAGAGGAAATAAAAACTGACTCAACTCCCCCTGTTGAAAATAGCACTACTCCTCCCAAAGTGGATCCTAAACCAATCATCAGTAATTTAGTTAGCGACTGGGATGAGGATGAGGAAGAAGAAAATAAGGGCTGATTTAGTTTGTAGTAAGGGTAGGAATAGTTACTTGGATAGTGACATTTGGTATATCCATCAGAAAATTATTTATATAATGCATGTGAAGTAGTGATCTGGACTATAAAATATGTAATATATCTAAGTTAAGCGGTTACTATTTTTTATAGATCTCTTTGAAATCACCGAACCAAAATTGTTCTTATTTCTATTCCATAAGTGTATTTCTTATCCTATATGGAATTGATATAAACTAGTTGTTTATATATTAAGATAAATCAATATAGATATTGTTTAGTTTTTCAAAGTAAATCATTATATTATATAACAGCACATAATTTATATAAAATAGTGCATAATATCTCTTTTATTTTAATAAATACATATGTACCTATTCAGGTATTCATTATTTAAGTAAAGCCTCAAAACTGTATTATAATTTGAGTTTAAGCAGTAAATTGCTTACTAGCATATATCATTGCTATTATATTATGTAAAAAAACCATACATAATTTTAAACAATGTCACTGAATATTTGACATATTAGCATACAAAATCATGTAATAAAAATCTGTCAAAACTTGTAATATTTTGAACCTAATAATAATAAATGTTTTATATATAGTGTGTTATTTTTATTTATTTTTTAAATACATATTATTTGTAGTTTACAAAAAATATAATTATTACGGGTATAAAAAGAAAAATGTATAGAAGGTTACCTTTTGCTAAAAAGCAACATGCATGAGCTGAAGATACTTTTAATGAATATAATCAATACATCTGTTTCATCAAGGTTTAATAAAAAACGATATCATAAAAAAATAATATTTACTATTTGACCAACTTAAATTACAATCAAATTTATTATCATATTATTAAATAATAATTATAGCTTGATGCAGGTCCACACTTGTGTATATGTGCAACTTATTTATACATATAATAAAATAGAAATGTTGCACAAAAACTTCTTACCTGTGTTTGATAATTTATAAACTAAGCAATGCCAAAAGCTGTGTACACTAAAGTATGTTAAGGTTAAGAATACTACATACAAGAGTTATTCACATATTAAATTGTAATAAAGTGTAGTAAATTGCATTTCATTAATAATTTTCAAGCAGTTTTAATTTATCACACACAGGTATAAAAACAAAATTCTACTCCACATAACTTTCAATAAATAAGTAACCAAAGTATTTCAACATAAATAATAAAACACAAGTTATTTTAAACTCAGTAATCAATAGTTAACTGTGTTGAAAAAGTTTATTTTAGCTTTATTATCACAGCTTCCTTGTAATAAGACTTCTAATGTCAACAATGTTACTGTTGTATCATGCCATATCAGAATTTATAAGCCCTAATTTTCAATATCTACATAGAAAAGCGTGTATTACAACTTGTAATTATCTCGGTATAAAATTAATTTATTTTCCATACACATGATACAGAACATTAAAAGTAATTTGAAATACATTCAAACTTGCATTGCTACATCAACCCAAACCAAGCAGAGGACTATGCTGCTAATACTTTATCATTTAATTACAATATTTACAGTAATAAGCATTATTGCTTAGTCATTAGAAATGGACACAAGAACATGTTTTACCATATACGCAAGAAACACAAAACCCACAAGCACAAATAAGTTTGTTAAGATGTAATGCATATTGGACTGCTGTTCATTGGTCACTTCACCTTCACTGCTACTATTAGCATTTTCTGATTGGAGTAATGCCTCCTGACGCTGCTTCAAGAGCTCCTCTATCTCTTGAACATATTCAGGAAATAATTCACAAAACATTTTATTTTTGAGGTTTATCTCCAGAGATTCTGCTGCTAAGCATCGTTTTTGGTAGTCCGATGTTTCAATAGAACCCAATGTGGGAGTTTTCTCTAACATAAAACTTAGCAGACCAGTAAGTATGGTTGAGATGGACCAAGCTGGATTCCAAGTATCTGGATGAAAATCTGTAATACTAAGGCACAATTTGGTGTTTGTTTTAAAGCGTCCGTTCGGTGTTATCATGTATATAGACGGAGGCTTGAAGGGAAATTCTCTCGGGAAAATTATTTTTCCATGATAAAATCCGCCCTCATATGGACTTTTTTCTGGCCCTTTTACAACATAATGCCATTCTAATATGTTTGACGGAACTGGTTCTGCAGTCACATACGGTACAGGGTCGTTTTTCAGCCTTAGATAATCTTGTTTCAGTCTACTCGTCGCACCAGTAACTTTGCTTTTAGACATTATTAAAGAGGACACGCATATAAGATAAGAAGTGAGATTGGAGACAAAACAATAAGTACTAGTTTAATATTATTGATGACATTACACGCAATAATCAGTTTTAATAAAGGAAAATTGTTTTTTATACTTCCGTCGAATTAATATCCACATTCAACAAACATTTACAATAAGATACGTCATTAGTCAATAGTGGATGAACATTGTCAAAATCTTTTGGCAACGTCAAATTCTAACTATTCTACTGCAAAGGGTGCGTTCATGTAAACGTTCACACAGGTCAAAGCTATTGAATTATTGGATTCGAAGTGCAAATACAATTAAAATATTTACACAAAATGAAATGACATTGAACTTGGGTTTTATTACTTATTGGTTTAAGGTATTATACATTTGCCCCCTTTATCAAATATTAACCGCAATGGTAAAATCTCACAAAGGAATTTGAATTTACGATACTTTTATTCAATAACAATTTAAAGTTATTGTGCTATTGAATCTAGCTAGTTTGAAGCTAGCTTATACGTCAAAAAGTGGGAACTGAGAAAAAAAATTATCAATAATATTTTCACTTCATTTTATTATTAAATATAATTTTATTTAATTTCCTTCATTACCATATTACGACATCATCATTTTTAAGCAATTATTTAACAATAGAATAAGATTTACAAATTTGTATTACATTTAGCCTTGTCGGTTTTCTATCTATGCATGGCACTTTTTCCTTATTTGATCGACTCAGCATTGCAGTAATTTAAATAATTGTTATGAACTATTTATTTTTGTAAAAATATGAACATATTGTATAGTTATACATATTTTTAACAATTTTATAACTTAAAAGCGAGCTGAGTCTAAAATGGTTTTAAGTGCCATGCAATATTACTTAGAGCAACTTTAAAGCTCAAACATTACAAAAAGTAATTATTTACTTCTATTATAATATATTATGCCTTTTTAAAACCTTTAAATAAGTTTTGAATTAATAGAAATTACAATTGGCGTATTTACTCTGTCTTTAGCTAGTCACTTTAGCTGTTAATAAAATACTCATATAGAAAGAAAAATACACATTAAATAGTTAACAGACAATTTAAATTACCTAATACACAATTTGGCTTGAACATATTATATGTATCACTATATAACTAGTCCACTAGAGTGCCCAGTACTATGTAGCGCAATTGATCAACATGTTCCGTATCTCAGCGTTGAGCGCGCGTAGTTCCAACTCATCGGGTTGATCACGTTGCACTAGTTGCTCGCGCTGTACCATCAATTCCGTCAGCCGGGAATTTGTGAGGCATTTTGGTGCTTTCCTTTGGATATATAATTACTATTTACACTTATGGAAAAGTATGAAAATTTTTCAATAAAGAATTTAATATAAATATGAAACTTTTTATGTTAAAATATATCGCATATCTAGTTATTAAAAGTCATAAATGTCCAAAATCCAAAATTGAGTTAACTCTAACAAAACTTGCCTTTGATATGAATGCATACAACTATACGTTAGAGAGCGCCACTGTCATTATAGCATTCAGTGCAAATTTTCTGACAAAAAAATATGCAGTATTGAAAAATTTAGATAGACATTTATGACTTTATAGAACTAGATGTGCGATATGTGTAAATTAAAAGTAACACTTACATTAAGTCATCATATACATCCATCCCATCGACACCAGATGTACCTGTTAAAAAGTAGTTTTAATAAATTTTCGAGTTACATATATTATGCATTTCTAAAAACTACCTGTATCATAGTAGTCTGTATTAAGGCAGTACACGGGCCAAATAGATTCAATTAGCACTACTATAGTGTGGCCCCATAGAAAACCGGCATTAAGTAATTCTATTGCAACTTTTATGTTACTAAGACGATTTAAAAGTGTATATATTGGACTTTGACTTGACTTTGCCCAAAAGCATAGATAAACCAAAATTATCTTACTGATAAGTGACCGTGACTCCATGGCCGGTGAGTTAGCGAGTATGTCCACATAGAAATCGTCTTTCAACTTCTGTATATCCACTTCGCTTTTATCTCCAGCCGGGAATATTTCTTCTTGATCTTCTATAGTGTCCATTCTGTATTGTATTATGATAGGTTTTATTATTATTGTTTCTATAGCGTCGGTTTGGAAATGTTTGGAATTTATTTTAACTAGGTATTATATATTTATCGAATGAATGGCTAAGTTTAGGCAGTTTTAAGTTGTCAGTTGCAGGTGACGTCACCCCCCACCCCCCCCTTTCACAAAAATGTGAAGCCCGAAAGGGCTAGCCTGTCGGGGTCAGCAGGCAGAATTGCGCGAGCGATCAGTGGTAACACGACTGCCTTCAGCGCGAACGGTCGTGGGTTCGATTCCCACATCGGAAAAATATATTTGTAATTTACATTTGTATTTTTCTGAGGTCTGGGTGTTGCTATGTATATATGTATTTACAAAAGAACAGTATGTATATGTAATTTATTCCGTTATCTAGTTGCCATAACACAAGCTTCGGCTTAGCTTGGAACTAGATGGCGCTGTGTATAAATGTCCTGAAAATATTTATTTATTATTTATTATATATATTGATCATTTTATTTCATTCGAAAATGATTTTAGCAAGAGAATATTTACCCTACAGGCTCGGACATAGGTTGCTTATAAACCTGTATAAATTTTATGACTAGCAATGTTTTTTACATTTTTTTCAGGCGAAAATCTGGGATCTAAGGCGTAGATCGTGTCTGTACACTATACCA
>DWAJ01002318.1:0-18072 GCA_018238005.1 Eurema mandarina
ATATATGTATACTATTACTTTTTAGAGAAACATTGTATTCTACGTTTTCTTTTCCTGCTCGGACTGTTTTATATAAACGCTAATAATTGTCTTCGATTTGTATTCAAAATAGAAATCGACTTATTAAGCAACACTGTATCAATTAACGAATTATAATGGCGCTTGCTAACTAGCTGTCATTGCATCGTCACCGGTATTTCAGCTCACATGGCAACAACGGGACAAAAAATATCCTATGTGATAATAAATCCGCATTCCACATTTTAACGAAAATTAATTTTCACCAACTTTCGTATTCATACCTAACTAGCTGACACGTACCCACTTCGTTGTGCATATTGTTCATTATCCTTTTCGGTTTTTTATATAGCCTATGACACTCAGCAATAATGTGGCTTTCTATTGATGAAATAATTTTTTAAATCGGTTCAGTAGATCCCGAGATTACCCCTTACAATTTAACAAACACACAAACTTTACTTCTTTATAATATTTGTATAGAGAATATGAAGGTTTAGTTAGTATATTATATTTTTTAGAAGTGTGTTGCAAGATTAAAATAAATACATTTTTGCGGTGGAAATATCACAAGGTATACAAAATGGTTTTAAAATCTTTTATTTACTATGAAATTGAAACTTATAAATCGTAATTCGGTTAGATTTTCCATCGCGAGCCAAGGTTGTATCCTTTCCAATTGATAAAAAGTAAAAACAGTCCACGGCTATCACATCGGAACTAATCTTAATTGCCACCAATGATATTATTAACTATTTTTAAGTAAACAAGTTTAAATTGTACGTCTCTTATATTAATTTGGCTACTAGGTATAGTTCTACTCGATCGTTAAATTAAAGTTAAGTGTTCTTGCTTCTTTCAAAGCAACATATTCGTGATACGCCGATCTTAGGATGCTAAATCCCGAATCAGATAAATGTAAATGGTCTACAAATAAATATTCTACAAATGAATAACGAAAGAAGAGAAGAGATAGTCAATTTTTTTATTTATATTCAAAATATCAAAAAACAAAAATTAATATCGGATTTAAAAGATTTTGATAACCAATAATTCGGGTATATATAATATAGTAGCTATATGTCGGCCAGATTTCCGCGAATAATAATTATTTTAACATTAAAATAAATGCCCTAATTTACATTTATTTAACGCGCGGAAAACAATATGCTGCATGTTAAGAACTTAACTAAACCAATACCATAGGTGTTCAATTATGTGAACTGTTGTACATTATGTTGCAACTCTAAACAATGGCGTCTAATTAATTACAGTGTACTGTTAAAACATAGATATTTAGTTGTTTGCTTGAGTTAATTTTAATTAGTTTGCCAAGTAAAGATCGTAAAAATGATGACTATTTAATATTTAAAGACGTCTGTGTACTCCAGTACACGATATAGTGTATTAACTTCTGTTTCCAATGGAGTCTGAGAGAAATAGCTGATAAATAGTTGCTAACATTGTATTAAAGTAAATTGGTACAAAACGACATTTAACACTGTTCTTCGGTATGACGTTATCCAATCCTTTTCAATTTAAAAACAATCACTGCTATCGGGAATAATAAATAAATACCTTATAATATTAATAAAAATCATTGAAAATCGGCAGTAGTTTTCGGGTTACGAGTACTGTTGATAACCCGACTTTCTTTTATGCACGTGTACATAAAGTATTTTCCAACAATTATGCTAATAAATAAGATGAATTTCATATGATTTAATAATTGTCACAAGGAAATGACGAGTCATTTGACCCTAGCGAACGTGATTAATCCGTGAAGGGTTTATTATCATTTAATTAGATGTTAATTAATATCTATTGAACTTCGTCTCCACACAAACACTATCAGGGTCATTTACACTTTCCTACGAGAACTTACGTCACTTCGACTTTACTTTTGTAGACGTAGAACTCGCAATACGTCAAATCTTGCGTATTATTTCCGATCGTTTTATATTTTTTGTTGAAGACGTTCCATTTAACGTAAAAAAGCAATATTTCGGTCTTAATTTAAATAAAAAAAACTTCTAATTATATAACGTTTGAAACAACAAAAAAAAAAATGAGGATTCTTAAAGAACAGTTTTATTGATAAACTTTCTATTGCATAGAAACTACTAAACAGGTGCTGTAATAAAAAGGTTTAATATCGTCACATTTCAAACGCTGGCCGTGAAGAAAATAAAAAAAAACTTACACATAAGCCTTGGTCTCCTGTAGACGCACCATCGCCTCCTTGAACACATCGTATGCCACTTTTGACAACTGCGTGGAGACAGCTAGTAGATCGGGCTGGTAGGCCACTTCGTTCTGCTTCTCCTCATTGCTAGGGTCCGTGACTATATTGTGCTTCTTCTTCATTCTCTCCAACGCTCTGTTGGGCTTGACCGGGGCCGGTATCGGCGCCACCGTATCACGGGTACACACATTACACATATTGAACGTCCGCGTTCGTTCGCTACTGATCGAGACTGAGGCGGAATCACGAATATAAGCCAGCCAAATCGTATCCCCTCTTCGGCCGATAACAGTTGATAGCGCTGATTGTACCAACTTATTACTTAGCGAGACGACGGAAACGTTTAGTTTTGCGAGGCTCGTTCCAATTTGGAATTGCATTTCCATCGATGCTGCAAAAACAAATGACAATCCAAACATTCGATTTCAATTCTTTCTTTAGTTTAATTCTCCCATTAGTGGGAAGGCAAAGGGACTGAGCCCATACAGCCACGTCTTTAGTTATACTTTTTCAGTCGAAAAAGGCTTTAAGCCTTGCAAAAAAATAAAGAAATCTTTTTTAGAAAAGACTATTAACGGACAAAAAGGCGCGCAGAGCGTCCGCCATTTTGGTATTCCATTCGATTTCAAATTTTAAAATTTTTCGTCTGGGAACAGATAAAAAAGAAAATTTAATTGTGTTTAAAATTGCAGATTTTCTTGAATAAAACATATTGTGTAACCATGAAAAATATAATTTCATGATATGGTCTCTACATTGTAAAGTAATATGTGTGCAATATTATTACCATTCAATATAGATTACATAGCCTTCGAAGAATATACCTATCTGATTATAAAAATCCCCTCAGTTTATAAGTTTATTGCAATATATATTTGAAACCAATGCATTTTTATATTCAAAATTTTTATATTCAACTTAAGTGATTTTTTTCTTATTTTTTAAATTATTTGAAATTGCAATAGTTTTGATTCAAAGACATTCAAAATATAAACATTCCGTTGGCCCCTTTGGTCAGATGTCAGAACGTCTGACCATCTTGTGGAAAATCTGACGATCTGACCATATTCTTTAACATAATCACGTAGTATTTACGAAGATAATAATTACTATGATCTACATACATATTATGAAAGCAAGACAATATTTTTTTGGACGTGGCAATCTCTAAACTTTTTTAAGATTTGACGTTAGAATAAAAACAGTATTTAATCTATGGTTCATAATAACTGTTTGTAAATTTAAATCTAATCTATCTACATTCAAAAGGAAAGGAAGGAAAAGAAAAGAAGAAAACATTAAAAATAACGCTCAAATATGTGCGAATAGGATAAGTTACGGACAGAACAACGGGTCAAAGCTAGTTGAAAGATAAAAATGATGACTAAAATATTTTAGTAGGTAAAAACATTAAAGTAGGTAATATTTCTGAGAAAATGTTACAAATAAACGATTTCGTTGTATTCTGCTCGCTGGGTACCAGTTTTGATAACAGCTATTCTGCAAATAAATCTTATTGTGAAGGTAAAACCCAAGTACCCTGGCGCCGTAATTAAAACGTCGAGACGACATTATTAAATTACTAGCTGTTGCCCGCGACTCCATCCGCGTGGACTTTCATATAAACTTTGACCTCTTCCCCCCTTATAACACTTTTTTCCAGTTCAAAAGTAGCCTATATTAGTATTGATTATATCATTACATAGTATAAAACAAAGTAGCTTTTTTCTGTCTGTCCATGTATGCTTTAAAACCTTTAAAACTACGCAACCTATTTTTACGCGTTTTTTATCAGATAGAGTGACTCGTAAGCCTTCCTAGCTAGCCTGCCTTCCTTTTTATAAGAAATGAAGCTGAAATCGCTGGGCGCAACTTGTCAATCTCCTAGATTCGTTAATTTTGTCTTTCCTATGAGGCCCATGGGGAGTAGACTAATTTCTTGAGGTGGAGTATATACCCAGGATTTGTGAGTACAACATCTACAACTGTAGTTATAGTCCAGAATTTCCTGTTACTGCCAAGTGCTGTACATTTCAGTTACATGCTCACACAATTTTCGCGTTAAATATCAGGCTAGACTTATATCAAACAGCACTATATCTTAACAATGTATCAGTAATCAGAAAAAAAACCTGGTTGATGGTTAATTGAAATACATTGCTTGTTAAATGATCAAGATAATTGGGTACAATTGATTTGTAAAGTTAAATGCATGGTCCAATAACACGTTGTGTCCAGTGCTAGAAAGATCCGGGACACTCCTCTCAGGAAAACGGCTGAAGGCAATCCGCAGTGTTTTTGGTGGCTATACCAGGGATTCGTCGGCGACTAGCGTCGGCGTTGAGCGTTCGGGAGCCCCACATATCCCCGGGTGACCCCTTATCCTCGTTAATACCGTTAGAACCAGAACTTCTTCTTCTTCTTGGTTAAAGGCAATTACCACAAATTTGCCAATGTCTAGTTATGTATAAATAAAACAAGTTTGAGGGTCGATATTTGGTTGTGGCAATCAGCAACACGTGCTTCCAATACCACAGCTAAACATCGACCCCAACCCGAACTTAATATAGCGCACGAAATCAAAGTCAAAGTAAAAGTAAAACATTGAACAGGCTACATATGTTGTTTATTATTATATAGCTCGTTAAAACAAACAATATATCGCTCCATCCCTTCGTAGTGTTTACCCAAACTATACTTACAATATTTATATAATTAAATTCATATCTTTAGGACTTATCTTTTCACTTTCTTGTTCCAAATTGAGATCACAAATATTATGTATCGCTGGGATGACAGTGCAAATTATTTGTTTTTTGGTTTATGATATTTTACCTAATAAAACCGATCGATATTGTCATCATGATTTTTAATAAGACCTAGCTGTTCCTACGCGACTTCGTTCACGCTGTACGAATCCTATCTGTTACCTTATACCCTCCACCTACCCTTTATCTGCTTAAGAACCAACCTCGTACGTCAAGGAACATAATAAAAAAGAAATTTAGGTTCAACTGTTATCGATTTATCCATTTAACAATACGTTTGGTGATTCATTTTTATATCACAAAGAAAATTTTAACAAAAACAAACTGACTTTAAACCAATAAAAACAGCAAAAGATATTTTTTTTGCACCCGGCAAGGCGTATTTTGATTGTATATAGAAATATATAGAAAATATTAATAATTATTTTATAATTTTGAAGACAGTGCCAAGTAATCGCTATTACTATCATTACCCAATAAACCAAATAAAAAGTTATTGTGTTACTTGGAACGCCCACCTTCTTGTTTCAGTCAGTTAAAAAATGCCAAAGATTTAAGATTCAACTATGCTACTAATCCATATGAGTGAGTCAAGTTAATCCTTGCTATATAGTTGCATAAATGGATTTGACGCTACTGAATATTGTTTACAGCGAGTTAAGTAGAAAAACAATAAATATTTGTCACGGCCGTATGCAGTATGACGAAGTGATAAGACTTCACAAATAGCGCTATCGAGGGATCTCGCAATCATGACGCAGATGTGATTCTGTAAAAACATACACATCTGCAATACGCTATTTATTGTTTTTCGCTATTTATTTTAAGTGTTTTCGAGATCTAAAGCTTATAAGGGATTTAAGAACAGTTCTCTCGGTTCAATTACTTTCACCCACGGTTGCAGGATTTCACGGAAGTGTCTGCGAAGGTACCCGGGACTCCCACTCGATGCGGTAGAATGGTACACAGTCTTCATTCCGAGGACCATGGGTATCCTATGAGGATTTCCCTACTATAAAAAAGGGATGCAGGATTGCAACCCAAGACAAAAAAGATCAAATCATACCGTCGCCACATGGCGTGGACTGGATAGGGAATCTTCACTACCATAAGTCGTACTAGTATGACATGATAACAAGTTATAAGCTTGTAAGAATATACTATAAAATCAGACTCCTTGGTTAAGCCACTCCTCTAAGCTTTCTGCTGCTAAATGTAAGGTAACAAGGTTAAATTTGTAAAGGATAACATCCCCGTAGATGCATGGCCTCTAATATGGGGACGATCTTTACAAACTAACGTAAGACTACGTCATAGGTTATGGTTGCAAGGGTATCTGTATCAAAAATATGTGTATACTGTATACTTAAAGTATTCGTATAGTATACTAAACAAGTTTATTCCAATAATACCACCTTTATATTAATATAAGTATAACAAACATTCTCGCGAGATTGTAAACCTTACGATAACTATAGAATGTCTTTCTTCATCATTGTCTACGTAAGGAACGTTAAGTAGTGCGCTTTTTGTATGAATTTACCTTAATTATTCATAAACTGGGAAATACAATCAAGGAGACAATTTCGATTTGGTTTTCAAATAAAATTTGCATAAGCGTATTTTCCTTTTAGATTTTTGTCCAATTATTTATTAGAATGGCAATACCAATAGCATCAATATACCTAAATTGTTTTATTTGACACTAAATGGCCAGTCGTAACTTCTTTTAACAAAAAATGTTAAAAAATATTTTTTGAAATTGGTTTAGCAATCGACTTATGCAGTTAGCAACACATTTGACAATTGATTCATCCATATTAATATTATAAATGCGAAAGTAACTCTGTCTGTCTGTCTATCCATCACGCTAAAACTACTGAACCGATTAGAACGAAATTTGGTATACAGATAGTCTAAAGCCTGTGGAAGAACATAGGCTACTTTTTTTTTAATCAAACGCTAAAAGGTTGCGCGGGCATTGAAACTTTTTATTATTTTACGCTTTCAAGGCCAAATCGATTGTTATGAAATTTGGTACACATAATATGGTTAAGAGCCTGAGATAAAACATAGGCTACTTTTTAACTGGAAAAAAGGGTTATAAGGGGGGAAAATTTATATGAAAGTCCACGCGGACGGAGTCGCGGGCAGCATCTAGTATATTATAAATTATGAATAACCTAGCAACCATACATAATTATCATTAATCATACATAGCTGTAGTTAAACTCTTACGATTAAGACAGTAGAATTAGACTTTAGTCAGAGCTGATCGCTTCTCTACTTATGAAATAACTGTAAAACCCTTATGGCATAATTGTCCTCGACTTCGAGTCAACGAGGCAAAACTAATAGGAAATCTAATAAACCGAGACACAAAAGATTTTCCTCTTAAATAATTGGGAAACAGCTCTGCACATAGATGCGTTTTATCACGTAGCATTGCAATAGTGACGAAATGATTTTTAACGACTATTTTTAGATTCTTATTGGGTGCAGCGCCGTGATTCATTCATAGATTGGTTAATCGAATGATTAAGGGCTTGAGATAAACCGTTTACCTAATATAAGAGAACGAGTCATCTGATAATATGGTATCTTAACATCGCGATATAGACATTTTTCTTATTTTAACCGACTTAAAAAAAAGAGGTTTTTCAATTCGACTGTACTTATATGTATATTTTTTGTTTATGTTCAACACTACCGAGTTTAAAATTACGAAATAACTGTTAAATCATTTCTGTATACTAAATGAAGATACGTATTACTTTGTGGGAAGCAAATGTATTTTTTTGCTTTTTAGTTTGAAGTCGGTTTTTTTTGTTAAAAAATGTTTTATTTATAAAGTAGTTACTAAATAGTTGTTGGTGGTGATTTCGTCTTTATCTATTACTATGATTAAGAAATTACTAAAGGAATCAGTTTATTTTCCTTTGAAAGTTCTCAAAAATGCTTTTATTTTTAGCTCCCCATGATCTCATGGTCATCTGAGGGTGAAATATTAAAAAAAAGCTACAGAAATACGGAATAGCGGCATATAGTCATTTTCAAACAAACATAATTTAAAACAATGTCGTAAAATTGAGAGGTAAGGCTCAATCGGAACATTTTTTTTGATGTTCAAGTAGGTACTCTTAAAACTCAACGTGTAGCAAAATATTCTCTAATAATATAAGATATTATTAACTAATGGACAATCGACTTTGTAGTTGACTTTGAACTTCAAAACAGTTTGAAATAATGACGCGGATCCAACCGCGAACAATAAATTATAAAAGCTGAGATATAATATTAAATATGTTAGTGTTTTTAAACGTTTCTTTATTTTAAATGCTATTTTATTAACATATGATGACGTTATTCGGTCATTTAGTTTAATATAACACCTACCGGGTTTTTTATAATTTAAGGTTTTTTTCATTTACTTTATTATATTTTACATAATATAATTCGTCGAGCTAGTATTTCTGAATCCGAAAATATTTATTAATACGCTTATTATTACGATATTGCCAGGGAACCGAAAATACGCGAAACTACTAATGTATAATGTAACATCAGTTAGTATCAGTGAACATCAATTCTAGGTGCACCGAGTTTAATGAAATCAGATAAGCGAACATAAAATAAACGGTTCTAGCGTAAACCGATAAGGCTGACGTTTTAATTATACGTAAAACAACACTTTACCAAGATATATTTGCTCAATTAGGCTATATATTTTGAAAGTGTGTCTATTAATTGTGATCGATGATATTAGAATGCGTGGCCAGTTTAAAAGGGAATCTGAAAGGATTATTGGCGAAGAAGGAAGAGGAGATAAAGAGGTTAGAATGAAGAATTTCAAATATTTTTCTTATAGTACGTAATCCATAATTGTAAAGGTCGCCGGAAGACGCTAGATGCAGGTCTCCTCCGACCGGTATGAGTGGAGGTTAATGGGGGAGGCCTATGTTCAGCAATGGACGCCCTACAGCTGAGACGACGACGACGAGGACGACGACTACGCAATCCATAGCGATTCTTTTGTCCAAGCGCCATCCAAGAGTTCTCGAATTTTCGCGTCAATACATTTTTAACCGACTTCAAAAAAAGAGGAGGTTTCTCAATTCGACCGTATTTTTTCTCTTCGTTGTGGTTTTTATTTAACGATAGCTTGGGATAGATAAATATAATACACATTATAATACAAATCGAAAGGAATTATAAAGACATTTGGTTTGCTCATTTTTGATAAGCCTTAACGTTATAAATCCTTTAGGACTAAAAAAGTTTCTGTATAGTAAAAATTAGAATTTATTTCCACTAAATTAGATTTGTCCTACATATCCTTAAAGCTTACTACTACATAATCCTCGGTAGATATATTTATAACCAATTAGAGCTTTAGTATTTTACTATCTCGTTAAGTCTTTAATGTTTATGGGCATTGAATATTATAATTTTGATCGTAAATAAAATATTTAAAACGTTGTGTGGCTGGCAGATTAAGAATTAAGTAATTATTGTTTGGAAAACGTTATGAAGTGGGAATTCTGAGTATTGGAGGAAAAAGGTTATCCATAGTTTTGCTTTTATGATTCTTGACACTGTCTTATGATACAAGTCTTTTTTTATTAAAAGACAGTTTTGTTTTTAATTTTTAGACACAATATATAAACAACTAGCTGTGCCTCGCTCTTTTACTCGCATTTATGCATGTATTATACGCTAGCGAACCCGTGCCCACTTCGTTGGGCATAATGTTAACAATCCTTTTTTTATATAGCCTATGACACTCAGCAATTATGTGGCTTTCTATTGGTGAAAGAATTTTTAAAATCGGTTCAGAGATTCCGAGATTACCCCTTACAATCAAAAAACAACAAACTTTACTTCTTCATATATTAGTATAGAAGTATAGATTACGTGTCTTTAATAGCTGCTTTTAAGTATCCATACCTTAAACCTTTGATATTTAATGAACTTTACTTAGCTGTAATTAATTTTGTTATGAAAATAATGTTTAATTTAACAAGTCATAACAATCTAAAAAGCTGGCAACTGAGTCCAGAGCCTCCAAGAGTGTTCACGTGTGATGATGTCTACTTTCCATCAGATAGCTTGCCTGCTCGTTAGTCCCCTATTTAAATTAATAAGGATAACTTCATACCAAAATCATTCGTACAACAAACAACGTAACAGGTACTTCCAGATTCAGAGTCTCGCTCGGAACCTTCCCGCTAACAGTTTGACAACAGTTAATGCACTCTGGCCTCAGTTTGTTTTATAATTGCTGTTACGCAGCCGCTCAAATTAACTAGATTGGATCTCCGGCCTCTCCGGATAAACTGTTCACTTCGAATTTCATGACCAAGTAGCGACGTTTTTGTAGTACAGTTTGTATGGTTATTTTCAATTTTTCTTGTACGCTGTTTTCTTGGTTTGACTGTTTCTCGTATTTAAGATTTTGATGAAGAATTGATTGAATATTTGAATATAATGTGATATACCAAAATATATAATCTTCTTTTTTCTAACTGATTTAATTGAGAGTGGGCGTGTTGCATGGAGTAAAGCTTAGATTTATTAATTCAGTTTTGAAGTATTTTCCTAATAGACTTCCACATTATTCCTCAGTGTAACTATTATCCTATTTAACTCTTGAATGCATTCACCTTAAAATAACTGGAAAAATATTTACCCGGCTGAAACCGGGTTTCACACCTTATTATTTAGAACAATGTTGTAAAATCTAGCTTCGAAATACGCAAATGCAATCGCTCAGTTCTCAGTTCGTCTTCAGACCACGAGGAATATACACAATGCAGTTCGAACGTTCAACTTGTTTGTAATTGCTTTATAATCGCCGCCGTCGCTGGCCGAATTAACTCAATTGTTTTGTCAACCAACTATGGACCGGTACCCGCTAATGCACTAAGCCGCTAACTTGTAAACGAATTAATTGTAAAGTAAACATGGTTAAAACACGACATTGTTTTAAAGTGTTCCGTTATGCTTGAGTCTAAAAATTGTTTTGATTTAAAATAGTAACAGACTCATTTTTCTGAAAATTTCAACTACTTATATGACCCTAGTCTACCAAGCTGTATAGCCATATTGTTTTTTTTATATACAATGGTTGCCAATTGAGCAGATTTGTCTAATAGTAAGGTATCAACTCCAACTATTAGCAGTCGCAAAGGTGCCTCACACCGATCATAGGGTAACAGGAAATGATAACCAAAATACGCCCCTCAGACTTCCTAATATAAATGCTACACTAGTGAGTTCCCCAAAACCAAAACGGTGATTATCGCGAAGAATGAAAACAAAACTGAAATGTTCAATGAACAATTTTTGTTCTAGAAAGTCTTTATCGATACAGCCGGGACTGGTCAAGCACCATCAAGCTCAGGCATCTTGACTAGACGCCGATCTTAGACATCTTAGACGCCACTCATCAGCGTGTGAAGATTGTTATCTTAACAACTTCACACCGGCCAGATCAGATAGCATCCAGGGACATTTTAATTTTATTTTAGAAAACAAATTGGCTGTTCATTGGCGCATAGGACTACTAAAACTTGATTAACAACATTCGATATAACCAAACTACTACACCAAAAAAAATTGTTGTTAAATTTCTGTTCACTGAATTTCCAAATGTATAAATAACAAGATTTTGTCTTGAGTATTTGAGAACCTTTTATTGTTTTAATGATTTGTAATTGTGAATTGGCACAGTTTATCTAGTTTGATAGTGCATTTTATGAATAAGGAAATACAAATCCTAAGATTTTGCTACTCTTATTATTATGGATTTTTTAAAGTGATCATTACTGTTTCCTGATAGCTTATCATTAGTTTAAGTCATCTACAGTCATCAACATTTTTAATGTTATCATAAGTTTAGACGCTTAATTTGTTACAAAAAATCGTATTTATAAAGTACGTATCTCAATAAAGACAGCCAAATAAAGTTACCTATAACTATTGACATAGCATTGAGACAACATTCAATATCTCAGCAAGCATACAGAGGAAGCCGATCGATCGACCACCTCATCCTGTGTTTCAGCAAGCAGCTCGCGTCAAAGAGCACGGAAAGAAATCTGGTGCCAGCCAGTCAACAATGGAAGATGGCTCTGCAAATTGGGAGATGCAGCGGCTGGCGCTTTATTAATTTAAATGTTTCACCCTCCTGACTCAAATTTGGACAAAAATATGACTTTTGAAGGATTTTCTAAGAGATAAGTGAAAGAACGATCTTATTCGGTATCAACGAAATGTTGGTCAAAGTTTACAGTAAACAAATTGAGCCACAAGAAGACTATCTTGCCACGAGCCCGGTAGAATAGTAAATGACACTACTACACTACATGTTGGAATTGTTTATAAGTCGAGGATTTCTAAGAACCATCTTATCCTAAGCGAGCTCGTTAGTGTAAAGCAAAATACAAACAATACAATACTCGAAGACTACTAAAATTTTTGTACATTTCAAATCTAGTCTCTACTTTAATAGATTCTTTACTAAGTACGAATATAGTACTATATAGTACTGAATTTACCTTTAAACCAAGAATTAATTTATCATCCCGCTATCTTCTATATCTTGGGTCACGCCGAGGAGGTTTCCCGTTGCTTTGTAGCGGAGATACTGTCGATAAATATTGTGGCGCGCTTTGACAGCCGCGCCGACATCTACCTTACTATTTGTTTGATTTGTTGACGCGTTACCAAATAGTTACGCTGATTTGTAGCTTCGATATGTTTAGAGACTATGAGATACGTGGTGGAAATTGCTACTTCACTTGTTGACGATATTTAATTTTAAGGAAAATAAAACTTTGAATATTGTCAGAACTTGTTGGTAACTATATAATTAATATACAAGACTTTTAAGAAATATTTTATACGTCAAGTTTAACCAACATTGCTAAATAAGACTGAGGCAAAATTAGGATCATGACAATGGCTAAAACTAGTTCACTGAATTCCAACCGAATTATGTTCCACTCTTACGAGCCAACCTCAGACTAGCAACATAGGGCACAATAGAATGACGTCACAGATCGCTCAAACACCCGCAATCGTTATGATCTAGCCGCCTTTGAGCCGAGCGAGCTGCTTAACGCTTTACATCAGAAAGAACTAGGGTTATGTACGATTGATATGTTGGTTTCAAGATGCCCGGGCGTGAAAATCGACGCTTTGTTATTCGCAGGCTTATATCCTGAATATCTTTTGAAGAATTCCTCAAAGCTCTTATAGTTTTAGATCTATGAAGCAAATTTAGACAATGGGGCTTTTATGTTGTTAAATGAAAATAAGAAGACTATTCCGCGATTAAGTTATTTAAGCAGAGCTGATAAAATGAAGATGAGGACTAGTGCAAACAATTGCTGCATAACTGATATCAATGTATTTTTCGTACAATATAATTTCCAAGTTGCAGTTAAAATTTCAAACAACAAACACACAGCGATTCCACCTAGATCTCGTCAATGCTGATTCAACTTGATTGTTTGTCTTTGTCGAGACGAAATTTACATTCAAAAGTCTGTAGGTCAAGTGGGTACAATCGCGAATCGAGGTGTGATCCAGTAATGCATTCGTAGATCGGGGACTTATAGGCATTGTTCATGTGATTACGTCAGGAATGTTATTAAGGTTTGTTATGCAAATAAAAATATAGATAAATAGATTATTTCACTTAGGAATTAAAACGCTTTAGACGTTTTGACGTATTTTAAACTCTTAAAAAGTTATTTCTTTAACATAAAAGAGATGACCAGATCGGATGTTGCCCGCGACTCCGTCCGCGGACTTTCATATAAAGTTTTACCTAAAAACTATGTTAATGAGCCTATTTCTTTTCTCAGGCTCTAGACTATCTGTGTACCAAATTTCATTTCACTTAAGTTCAGTAGTTTTGACGTGAAAGCGAGACAGACACAGATACTTTCGCAGTTATAATATTAGTAGGTATGGATTTGACAACAAACCGTTAGTTAGTTAGTTAGTGTAATACAAAGAAAACATAGTTTCAAAGGCTTGGGTTACATTGTTCAGTAGCATTCGTAGCACAGAAGAAAATTTGTTTTATAATAATGAGAACTGACAAAGCTCATTGTAGTTGCTATGCAAATTTGATTCACCAAACCTTGCGATGTCACTCGTACACGTTTCATATGATGAATGTTTGGTTTTAAAATTATTTTATATTTTTAAAGTATCTATACAGGAACACGAAAAATTTATAGGATCGCTTTGTTGTCTGTTTGCCGTTCACGATTTGACTTATATTTCTCGAGAGCGCATAATAACATCCAGTTTACATGAAACAGTACTTAGACCTGTTAAAATGGCTTCATGTTAGCAAAAAGATGTTTAACCCGTCACTTTCTTATATTATTAATACTGCTTAATACATTTGTTTGTAGACATTACAATATTTTACTTGACATCACCCATAACTACAATTGCATCGCCAATACGAACCCCATTGCACCGACAATCCCTGGCAAATGTTATACCTCTATGTAACACCAATTATAGCGAGGTGTTTGTCAAAAGCACCAAAGTATCCACTCGAGGCTAAGAAGAGTCAAGGGTGGCAGCCCTGGCGAACTTTATATTTTTATTGTCTAAACACCGCGGCGACGTGATAGAGCCATTACGCTTTGCATACGTGCCAAAGTGCGATTTCAATGACACCGCCTACACTCGTTGCTAGGGTTGCCACCAATACATAAGTATTAAGTGGTACATACTAAAATACTTTCTTTGTAAAAAAACATGAACAATGATGCAACAAATTGAGTTTGTTATTGTCCAAACAGGAGTTTATAGTAAGAAATAACTTATGCGCATATAAAAAAGTGGGACACAGTTAATAAATAACCATTACCCATCTATTTTTTTTATTTTTCACAAATAAACACACAAAATTTTAAAATAAATAAAATGTATGAACTAACAACTCAAATTTAAGCAAAACTTAAGGACCAGATAATATTACGGCGATAGAACTATAGTACACACTAACATATAATTATTATTAAAACTAGCAAGTAGCAGCCCTAAGTAGAGGCGGCGAGTCGGCTCGCCTTTGATCCCAACGAGACGCTTCACGCCTTTCGCGAGCCCTCATTGATCTGCCTTTGTTCATTCACCGTTTGTATCGCGACAAATTAAATATATCCAACCCTGGGGACAAACTAGGGTCTTGTCCGGGCGTTGCACGACTAATTGAGTTTAAAAAAGAAGAATTTAATAAAAAGATTTCTATGTCACTCAATCAAGCTCAGACGAAGAACTTTTTAAGAGTGGAAGCTTCCCGAATACACTTGTTTTTATGTAAGAGACCGAAATCAAGCTGGCTCGTCACCTGATGGTGAGTGATCAGCGCCGCCTATAAGCACTAGCGTAGCAAAGAGTATGTGATATTATGAATGTCACAGTTCAATCACCGCATACACGCGCTGACCATTTTCATAAAATTAATTTGATGCATCATTGTTTGATCTGTCCAGTTATGAATCAAGGAGAATTCAGTTAGGTGATGGGCAAAATAAATGTCAAACGTCAATCTACACGTGTCTGTAAGTAAATGTCAAATTACCATAGTATAATAACGGTTATTTTTGGTAAAAAATTAAATTCCCTAAAACTGTCTCAATTCTACACAAGTAAAGCAAACGAATGTCCAATACATGAGGCATTATATCTCCTATAGTACCCTACAATAAATAAAATAGGACCTCTTTTACAAAGTAGGGAAAAGCACCAATTACTGGTTATTGTGACGTATGACATACCAAAACCCTACTCCCTATATCATATAGCATGAACCGTCTTTCATATGGGTCTTCATCTTTACAAATTTACCCTTTACGACAACAACAGTTGATCCATTACTATTATTTTGAGTCATTTTTGGCAAACATTAACTCACATCGTAAAATCTAGCCTTCAAACTAAACCAGGACATTATTTACCTACTTTATACAGGTTCTAAACTGCTAGATTATCTTAACAATACGTGAGGATACAGTGACAGAACAGGTTTATACACCTACATTAGATTTTGTCTTCAAAACATAACAATAATCTCATATATTTCTCCTCGTAAATAAATACGCCTTTAAGATTTATACACGTTAGGTTTGTTTGATGTTAATATTAAGCCCTGGTTACCTGGCAGAAATCACTTATTAGTCATAAGTTAATAAAACTAGACTAATTTTTTTTTACTTCTTTTACCTAAAGAATAACCGTAATTTATGAGTTAGTGATAGTCATTTCTAATTCCTTACTGCGACGCTAAATTGTCTCGACTACTAGTTCTTAACGAATCTTTTCCGGATGTCTCAAATCAATTGAAATCGCATTCGTCCCATTCATAAGTCATCATGTCGTTCCGGCCGCGACGGCGGTCCAACGTCAAAAGCTTGAGGCGAGGTGCGAACATTACTGGCGTGAAATTGTACAAATAAATAGCGGTAAAGATAACAAATTATGGGGAAATTGCTAATGATGAGCGAAGCGGGGCCGCGGGCGGTGCATTAAGCCGGCGGCAAACATCAAAGGACTCTTTGACCGTGCCGACTCCCACACCCCCCGTAAGCCGGCGTTCACAGATACCTTTCAATTTCGCCACTTCATTATGACTTCATTATATTAAGTATGGAGATATCATTTTATTAGTATTGTCTTAGTCGCGGATGGTATTCATTTTGTTATTATGGTGCTCGTGAAATATAGTGGAATACATAATTTCGAGGTATAAAGTCAAATAAACTTTAAATAATAATAGTATTAATCTGAACGTAATATATTTTGTTAAATAAAGGGATTTTGACATACAATATTGTTTAGGGCATTTCTTTTGACTACCCTCTTTTATGTTTTTATTTGTTATATTTTAAATATTAAACTGGATTTTAAACGTGGATTTACTCGTGTAAACCGTTTAATTAACCGTTACTGTTCTTTCACATTTTACTACAAAGGACTGCGTTGCTACCTGCACAGTTAAAGATCAGCCAAATAGGTACAGGTTTTTCTTGAGTTATGCCAGTTAAGTAATAATATATTTTTTATCGCTGAGATACTTAATTTGTATGGTGTGGTGTACTTACCTGTAATAAAAATTAACATATCTAGTGAAATGTTTGAAGATCTTCAATCTCTGTCCTTGTACATAACTATACTCTTCTCAACAATTAATGCATACTGCTATAGTACTAATATTATAAGTACAAAATATACTAACCAAAATTTATCCTAGTGCTGTTACGAGGACAAAAACTTCTATACCATATAACTCATACAGTATATAAATTAAAATTCGATATACATATTATGATATCGATATTGAATTCATATAAAAATAAACTTTTCCGAACCAATTGAAAAATATCTCTAACTCTTGTTTTACAATGTATTTTTCAATAAGCCTATTTCTAATTGCACAACTAAAAAGCACACTCCACAAATTTGCCCAAACCTGAACTACAAAGTAGACTCACTATAAATGGACCTTAATAACAATAAAGGCAATTAATCAATGGCTACATTAGGCGGCTTCCGGACGCTGGCTGACGTTTTTGTGCCCGCTGCAGTAGATAAGTTTTGACATCGCCTAGCTGCCGAAAGGGTAATCTGCTGATTAATGATGCTGGATCATTCGCCGGTGTTTTTAGTGAGCTTTGATTTGTCATTGATGTGTGAAATTGGTATGGGTACCTTGTTTTGTTTGAAACAGATGCCGTATAGAACGAAGTAGATGATACGCGAGACCTTTTGTACAGTGAGAAAACAGTGAACTGAAGGTGCAGACAGTTAAAATATAATATTAAAATAATATGTAGTTATTGCTATCGCGGCATTGGTAATAGGTACATCAAGTGATGTATGATTAGGAAAAAACAAATAGCATATTCAAATTTTATCGACACGTTTTATTGATGTGTAAAGCTTGATAGACTTGATGACTATTATTTTCGGACGAATCCAATGTAGACCGCGGCGTCACTTACCGTCAGG
>DWAJ01002319.1:0-18067 GCA_018238005.1 Eurema mandarina
TTAATTTTATAGAAGTAAATTTAATACATCACAACTGACTACGACGACAGCTGAGGCGCGAGAGAGAGATGCCTTAGTGCCTTACAAAAAACTTCTACGCATAAATATTGTAGACGCCTACATTGCCATTGCCGTGTGATTAACACAAGGCGTTTCGGGTTTCGCGTTCATTATTTTCTCTTCCAGTTAATTTTTCTATATTCATGAGACCACTATTTGAGCTCATTTTTGTGTATTCCGTAGTTATGCTGAAATAAAATTTTTTTTATCGTTATCCATATTGAAATACTTTTTATCCAACACTTCAAAACTGTCCTCAAAACTCAGCTATTTCAAGACACACTGACAAATGTCATTTGACTTTATCTACAGGATGAATTTCCTGTTTGTTTTTTCTTTTTTTGGGAACAGCATCCTCAGATAAACTTTTTTCTTCAGCCATATTTATGTATTTTTTTTCAGAAAATTTAAGTTATCCTAGTTTTGATATTTATAAATTGGTTTTGATCGAGATTTCGTTTCACACATCTATTTGTCGCATTTCCTCCATGCATCTCATCTCATTCTTCCATTTCTGGGCCATTAGTTTACCTGAAATAATTATTAATTATATATACTTCATATTATTTATTAAATTGCAAGTACTTAGCAGCTAAGATCTTGAATATCGACTAAGGATAGGAAAAAAACTGCGCAAAATATATGCAAATGCCATATACTTTTGAAAACACAAAATATTAATAAAACAATAAGTAACTAAATCACGACTACCGGTAAAGTATTAATTAATTATCTTCGTTATCATTAGTTGTTTCAACTGAAAATCCTTCATAAAAACTGATATTGCGTTGGAAGGTACCATTCCACAATTGTCTGCACAAGTCTTGTAAATATTATTAATTTATTAATCATTTTAAAATCATTATCATCCAAATCATATGTGAAGTATATATGTTTTCTGTCTTCTTTACGGTACTGTAACCATCAGCTTGATGCGCCATTTTTTAGTCCAGGATATAAATTCATTTATTATTGTTTGAACTTTCTCAGTAGCCTCTTTACATATGTCACCTATCGCTCTCGTATAATACATCCACTTTCGTTGATGAAGTGGGGGATTTTGTATTTTCTGAATGAACTTGACCTCTGAAAAATACATAAGAATAAGAATAATTTATTCAATATTTTTTTACATTTTTTACAACACATTAATATGAACAGAATGAAGGCACGAAAGAATAAATTAAGAAATAATTGGTGTTGCGTTTAAGCACTGTCCTCCGCGCTAGTCACAGACTGTGTTACGGCACAACGGGCATCCCCGTCCACACACTACATTTGCAGATCGTAGTAATACAGGGTCATAGACGCTTACAGTATAAGTTACAAAAGACAGATGGAACATAACGCATTTTACTTAACACATTGTGTTAGTCCTTTTTCACAATCCCATCTTTCACGAGTGAATTATGACTATATGTATATCACAATGAAAAATAGAATATTCCAGATTTATCAGGCATGAATATGTCTATGTAACTGGATTCTTTGCTTTGCAGTAGTTGAGTCTCCGTCTGTTTCTCTGTAAAATCCTCTTCGTTAAATTGACATTCCTTAATTTCAATCAAAGATATGGTTGTGTAGTTCGATTGATCTGAAGCGCAATCATAGCCAAAGTTTTGACATGAGAGGTGAGTAGTGAGGATTATAAAACCCATATACCGCACTAATGCTAATGCGCAAAATTTGCAGTCACTAATGCTAGCAGGTAGTTATTTTGCAACGTATTGTACTCTTCTGTGCACTGCAGAATAATATGATATTCCTATAGCCTCCAGGATTATTATAGGATCCTCCTATAGGATACCTCATATAGGAGAGCCTCTAAAATAATTCAAGGAAATACGTATTAATATTAACTATGTCAATTGGGCAACACTTTTTGTATCTACACTTGTGTATAACTGGCTTCTTCTGGCTATTCTATGTTATAAAAACAGATTCAAGTCAGAACTTGATAGGTTAGAATTAGAATTGCACTTGGTTTCAAGTTGTTGTTTCTGTCATAGTCATTTAACCTGAAATTTATTTTAATTAACTACTGTTACGTAGTAAATACTCAACTTTATTTTAAGTATATTTATTCTGAATTACAACTTATTTTATAAATGAGACATAACTACGAGAGCTTGGTACTGGATGAGTTTGGGAATAGAATTAATTTTCGCCTTATAGACTAAGCTTATATATTGTTCAGACTGTGGGAAAGGTTGAGAGGTGGGGGAAGGAAACAAACTCAAGGGATCGTAAGGGATCCTAAAAGGTTGACAATAAATTAACCTAAAGATTTTATAAATGAAGTTCCCAGTACAAGGCATTACAAACAATAGTACAACATACAGTACAAGACACTACAAATAATAGTATAACATAACACTACAACTCAATAATAAACAAATGACTACAATTTAGTAGTTATAGAACGAATTTAAATTGTATAAACAAAATCTAGTCCATTATGTTACCACCTTTTAATGACCTTTTCGTTAGTACCAGCGACTATTTTTACAATAGAATTTCAATAATTTGTTTGTTTATCACCTACGACTCTGTGCTATCTATTTTATTTTATTTTATTTATTTGATACACAAAACACATTACAATCTTTACAAAAATAAACTTAAAACTAAGAGTTTTGAACTGGATTCTAACGTGAAAATATGTGCACACTTGTATATATATCTGACAGCTGCATAGACCAAATGCCTATGAAAGTTCACACCGAAAACTCAATGTGTGAAAATCCTGGATCCGAGATACCCACTCTCATATGTGTAATAGGTGACAGTATTTTAACATATTTTGTTTGTTTGAATTTTTCTGCAATTATTTCCTGTGGTATAACGGGACAAACATTGGATAGAACCATTCTTTTATTCCTCGTTATTAAAGGTCTGATGTCTAATATATTATCTTTAACCTTAGCTTTTTGACTGTATCAACTAATACATGGGTGGATTGCTCTGTGTCTAACTAGACACATAGTCTTGCGTTTGCTATTCTGGAAACAAAGCGGATACATGATGGCTTGATTTCAGTGGACACTGGACAGTGCCAGTAGGTAGTCTCGCAACATAACTCCGTCGATGGAATTAATAACTATCGCTTGTTCCTTTTTGGGATTAACTGATTTAGATATAATATTAGCGTAATTTACTCATGAAAAATGCTAGGTATATATAATATGCTAGGTATATTTTCCATATTGATTTAAAGGATTCTGGAACCAGGTGCACCCTCATACTTAGCAACGTATTTATAATAATAATATTATTATTATTATTTTTGATACCGTTTGGTTTTCTGCGTTTTAAAGCCCGATAACAACTACATTAACGGGTTGTTACCAAGTCAATGCAGCGTGTGGGGTGATTATAATCGTGTGTGATTAGGTTCTGTCCCATTCTTGTTCAACTGCATGTACTTACGAACAATTCTGCATGTAATGAGGGTGGCGGCTTTTTGTAGAGGAGATTCTTACAGTTTAAGACTGTGGAGGAGATGATTTAGAATTATACCTGTCTATGAGAGGACTATTGGGATTACATATACTTTATCTTGCCTCCATATTCTAGTAGGGTAGACTGATTGAAATAAAACACTTTTTATCCAACACTTCAAAACTGTCCTCAAAACTCAGCTATTTCAAGACACACTGACAAATGTCACAACCGTACCCACCCCAAGGGCGGTTGTGACAGTACTGGGGGTCAATAGTGACACGATGAAAATACTGTAATATGATCACAAAACAAGATAAAAATACTCTAAAATGCCAATAAAACACTTTACTTGCAAAAAATATTTATTTATTTATATAATAATCAACTAAATTATACTTTCCTAACAAAAGAAATAAAATCTTTGAACATTTTAATTTCTTACAACATATAAGGCACTATAGGATCTTTGGTTACAATCAGTAGTCTTCATTAGTACAGTCAGTCTTCATCTATACCCACTATTTAAGTACCTTAAAGTATTTATAACAGTCTGCACTTAAAATTAGTCAAAGCGGACTTAACAAATATAAATATATTAACCGCTTGCGTGCCCGGGCCGCCAGCGCCATGTGGCGCCAAACGCTCGGTCCCTGGATAATGTAAACAATCCAATGCCTGGCGCAAATTCCCCGCACACCCCGTATGCCCCGCCGTTTTTTGCGGCTGCACCGCGCTGGTCTGGTTTCACGCAATCGGTCCTTGTGACTCAATTTGTTATTGTAAGAGTGTGAAGTGTTATATTTATTATGTAAACTATGAAACTAGCTATACAATGTTATCTATTGTTTCTCAGATTACGACTCTTGTGCAGAGTTATGAAGTGTTGAACTTGAGAAAGCGCGTTTTCAAGTACTTGTTTTGTTTAAAAGCTTCTACTTTAAAAATTAAAGCGATGACATATAGTTTTTAGTGTTTGTTTACATTAATTATGAGATATATAATAGGATGAGAAATAAAAACGTACACTTCTCCATACAAATTTATTTATTTACAAGCCTCTGATTCCATACCATTATCTGGCACCGCGCGGCGTAATTTAGGTAAAAGTTGACAAGGCATATCATGCACAAATATCACTTTTAGGCATAAAAGGAAATTAATACCAAATAAGTAGTCTTATATTCTATTTATTAAAACAAAAATCATAGTGATAGCATTCACCAGCTCTGAGAAAATTGAAAATGTCTGCAACAGTTCCTATACTTTCAGTAAAATTTCTTTGTTTTTTGTTTTTTTTTGTTCTACATACAAACAAAACCAAAACTAATAACTAACATTAAACATAGTACATTTCATGCTCAATCCAAAAAGGTATCACACATGCACATGCAACAATTTATTATCATAAATTTTATAAAAAAACTATGAAGAAGTCGAAATACTGCCACCAGACCCGGTACAATAAGGTTGAATACACACTGCACCATATCCGAATTTTTTTTACATACAAAACAAACTAAAATTAATAACTAACATTAAATATAGTACATTCCATGCTCAATCAACAATTTATTATCATAAATTTTATTAATAAAATAAAAAAATCTTCTTCGTCGTGACTTCATGACTGAGGGACGTGATTATGGTTAGTAATTAACGTTATGGGCTGGCGTTTCGCTTACCATCAGTACTTAAAAAAAAAAATTAGTTACACAATTCTTTATGGTACTCTGTGTAACACCCCTCGATACATAAATTAATTTGGCATATGCCACATGTCCAGACTGTCGTGCGCCTTACTTTATTTTTGTAACAAAATTTGCACCGCTGTGATTTGATCTTCACAGGCAAGTGCATCTGTGATAGAGTGGGTGGTGGTGGTTGGAGCGTTCGAGGTGTGTTAGAATACCTTTGCAGTATTTCTCTAGTAAGTTGCAGCCGAAAATGTCTATTGCCGAGTTTGTTGGATTGTGTGCGGCCGTAATCTTGGATAACTGCCGCATTGTGAATCGATAAATCGGAAAAGAGCCTTGCAGATTAAGATATGACGTAGGCGAGTTCTCGATCACGCTATCGTGATCACTCCCCGCTGTCGTTTCTGGAATAAAAGAGTACAATGTAAAGTATTGCTTATGGTAAGTGAAATGTTTAGGTATGTAGAACCTCGATAACTCAAAAGTCGGTAACTTAAAACCAATAACTTAATTCTTGATATCAATAATGATGGAAAACAGAACAGTATAAGAAAAAATAATGCCATACCACGAGACCGCACCTCCCAAGGCTGAGGTATTCTCTGCGGCGGAGTAGTTGGCACGCCGGGTAGTAATGGGCAAGGAATCCACTGGCGGCGTTCGAGATCGGCCCACTTTCCCTTCCCCTTTCCTTTCCGTGTCCTGTATTTAAAAATAAATATTAAAGTAAAATTATGTTTTGATTGATTGACTACGGGGTTTCTGTTGTCCTAGTCTTGGCATGCTGACGGCGGGCAAAAGCTAAAAGCGAAAAACAAGACATACATGCAGAAGGGCCAAAACCAAAGAAAAAAGCAAAACCAGGCAGTTTAGTAAAAGTAGTATCTAATCAGGTTTTAAGTGTTAGTGTAATTGTAAGAATTTTTTGTATAGTCAGCATAGCAATAAAAAACAAAGATCTATTTTTAGATAAATTAATGACGGAAATCTAACATTGAAATACAATATAATCAACTTCAGATTTTTGCGTCCCAATAATTAATAATTAGTAAAATGGTATTTTTACTCGGGTGTCGGCAAATGTTTGTAAGTAAACTATTGAATAATTAATAATATAATATTTAAAATATATTTATTGTATTTTTGCTAAATATACTATGCACTATATTCATCCGGTCAAACCACTTACTAATAATAAATAATAAAAAAAGTTGTTTGAAGAAATTACAATTCGAATCACCCGGACCGGACTCGGTATGTATTCAGCCTTATGACGCCGCCAACGGTCATTTTGAAAGCACTACGTACAAGGTCATTTAAAAATCAAAATTATTGCCCTTTTTATTTGTAATTTTATACTTTTTTGTAAAGTCCCATAAGATGATTATCTAATTTAACTTTTAAATAGCATTTACTATAAAAATACAGTCAAAATTATCAAATATAAGGACAATCATTTCGATGTTGCGCGCCAAAATGTACCTGCCGTATTTTGCAGGTCTCGAAATAGGTTAAATATTATATTTTATGCTGATATTTTTATATGTACGTGTTAGTTATTTACTTACCTTTTAAGAAAATGTTAAATATTCACTATTATCACAATAATATATTATTAAAATCACTCAAACACTCAAACACGTCCAGACGCACTCGAGCACTCGATGACAAAGACTGAAGAGAATTTTTTTTTTTATATTCTATACTTTTTTGTATAGCTCGGATACTTGGACCGGAATAAATATGACGTAAAATTTCACGGAGAAACGAGATAAAAGATAAAAACCAAGGCCTGGAGTAAAAGAGATAATTATATTTAAGTTTTTCGACCGCGGGAGCGATGACAGGCACAGATTGACACGGGCTATCGAGACGTATTCGCGATGACATCTCCCACATGACACGTACATGTTGGACGTTTTCGCGATGACATCTCCCACTTGTCACGTACATTTTGGACGTTTTCGCGATGACACGTCCTAGTTGTCATGAGCACGCGAGCGGTTAATCATGTTCATAATCACATTAGAACTTAAACTCTATTCTATTTTGAAACTAAACTCAAAACATAACAACGTGCTCAAAATCTTTTAAACAGGAACTCAAATATTTTTTTAGAAATGTAGCATGTGAAAATTTATAAAAGTAAGTTTGACAACTAATCTAATCCGACTCATCACAGTTGTGACAAATATAATACCGACTACCATCTGTACAGTCTACATGGGCCCAAAGGTTACACTTTCCTTGGCATTTAATCCATTTTTCGCCAGGCCTACTTTCAGAATATAGACCAAGGCATACCAAACAAAAATATTCTTCTTCATCTGATATTGACGGTGATTGTTTCCTTTTCGTTGCTTTACCTTTTCCTTTTCCTTTCGGCTCATTGAGATTTTTTTTGATGCCCTTTGCCCTCAGTCGTTTTTCTTTTGCTTCATATTCTTGCCTGACTGCCTCTTTTTCAGGCGTGTCCGTGTAAATCGTAGACTTCTTGGTTCTAGGTCCTCGCGTTTTTCTTTGGGAAGCTTTTGGAAAAGGCCGAACAATTTCAGGAGAAAAAACTGATGGTACGGCAGAAGTAGATGGTTGAACATTGCTAAAATTTTGGCTTGGTGTATTGTCTAATATAGAAGGTGAAAGTGGTGGACTTTTATTATTAGGTCCAAAATTCTCAGTAACAAAATTTTCTTCTTGAATACAGTCAAGGCAATATTTACTAAAAATGGTGCTATGGGAGCATCCTCTTGATTGTCAGGGATTGGTCTGCTAATTACAGGTGATGGTGCTGCAGGAGAAATATCTTCAGTGTCTGTTCTGCTTGTTGTGTGAGATGGTATTACAGAAGCATTATTTTCAGTGTCAGGATTTGGTCTAGTTCTTCCAGGTGACGGTACTGCAGGAATATTGTCTTCAGTATCAGGGTTTGGTCTGTCGGTTACGAAAGAGGGTGCAAAGTCAATATCTCCGAACAGATTACGGTTGTATCGATATATCCCAGTTTTCATAAAACCAGCCTGTATGTTCGCCTGTGTAAGAGCCACAGGCATAGCAATTTTGATGATACCTGGTATATCATATATTGTCATCGTTTTACCAGGGTGGCTTCGCATCCATCCATCGCAAGCGGTGTTAATAGCTTTTTTTAAAGGTCCAAAGACAGACCGGTCGAGAGGCTGAAGCTTGTGAGAGCAATGTGGGGGAAATGAAAGTAAAGTGATCCCGTTTTCTTTACAATAATCTAAAGTATTAATGTGAATGTGCGATGAATGATTATCAAGCACGAGTAACACTTTGTGAGTTAGTGAAGCATTACAAAATTTCTTAAAATGTTTAAGAAATTCTAAGAAGGATAGATCTCTAATGTTAAGACCCGATCGGTCTTCCTGTGCCTCCATTAAGCTGGATTCCAGCTCAACCATGCGACTGAGAGCCCTCTTATGTTCAGTGGAACATTGCTGGAAGCTGTGCACTGTGACAAGACACACTTCAAGAAGTTCCTTGCATTGTTGTTGGCAGTCCATATATTGAATATGCTTTACTTCCTCTGCATGGTCATCCCTTTCTTGTATTAACTGTGCACAGAGTTCTTTAGAGATTTTTAGCTCATGCAGAGTAGCCTTATATAGTCTTCCATGTCCTTCATTACAGCTTTGCGGGTAAGCATTCTGAAATGAAAAAAGGCAGCAGTTATCCCTTAAAGTGTAAGCACAAAAAGGTGTAGTCTTATGTTTGCAAAAGTGTGTGATTTGAAAGATTTTAAGTGTCTGTGGCTATTAATTTTTGTCGTCAATTGTGCTTCCAACTTTTCAAGAAGAGTGAGCTGATAATAATGGCGCCAATGTAGTAATTAAAGTAGTTCATAAAACATGAACTGTGTAATTGTTATGTTAAGTGAATAGGTGTCTTAAGGACCTAATTTAAGCGTAATTTGACAACGTTTACTCCCCTGGTTTACAGAAGATAATCCAATTTGAAGTTTGCGTCTGGTTAACTTGTAGTAGTATGGATATTGACTAGATTACACACGTAATGAACCCTATTGTTATGTGTTATTTAAAGAAGATTTCACAGACTTTATTTCTACAGATTTATCTAATATTAACACTTATTTATAATATTTAAAAGTTTAAGTTGACGGATAATAATCAATCTGGGATCCTATGGTAACATTATATTTATTTCATAATTAAAGGTGTTTATTTTCTTTTTCCAAAATACCTCTTTGCTTTAAAGCATCGTTTTTAACCAATGTTTGTGTAAGCCTAATAATGTTACTTAGTTTTAGATATGAAAGCTCAGGACGGCCTTCATCAGAATATATCCTACAACGGGTATGCTGTAGGCAGGCCAATCAGGGCTATTCAAATTAAAGACATTGTCTTTGCAATTTAAACGATTATTTATAATAAAAATTAATTTATAAAATTTAAAAGTTTAAGCTGACGATTAATAATTGATCTGAGTCCCTATGATAACATTATATTTCTTTCATAATTAAAGGTGTTTATTTTCTTTTCCAAAATACCTCTTTGCTTTAAAGCATCGTTTTTAACCAATGTTTGTGTAAGCCTAATAATGTTTCTTAGTTTTAAATATGAAAGCTCAGGACGGCCTTCATCGGAATGTATCCTACAACGGGTATGTTGTAGGCAGGCCAATCAGGGCTATTCAAATTAAAGACATTGTCTTTGCAATTTAAACGACTTTACTTCTATAAAATTAAAATACTTCTACAATTGCGTAAATTATAATTACACATACTCTGTTCAACTCTAATCAATTTAAAATACACAAGGATTGAGGCGATGGATATCGATTCGTTGAAAACGTGGTGCGCTGGCGACCACTCTTTAAAAAATTGTCATGTCATATCGCCGCCATACCATAGCCTCGACGCTCCGTTAGAGTGAAGTTGACAATCTGTCACTGTTGACAATTCCGACGTGCGCCGACAAATATTTTTTAAGTCAGTTCTGTTAATTTAAACATTTCATTTTTGCTTTTGCGAACTCCTATCTGTCCTCATTTAATTAATTCCTCGAAGTGACAATCCACTAATGCAGTTCTGAAGTTCTATACACATCTGTTGACTGTCCACATATTGATTGCAATTTAGAAAGGTCAGCTTCATTTGCCACATATTTATAATAATAATAATAATAATAATAATAAATGTTGTTTTCTTTGCCAAAAGTTTATAAGTGTTCAGGTGATAATATACAATTATGGCGACAAAATCTTCGAAAGATGCCACATATAATTGTATTCTATTCCAATGTGTGACGGAATGCATTGGATAACTATTTAAATTTCACTATCTATTAATTTGCGAAGACTATTTATTGAATATGCAGATGGAAGCTCTCTAAAAGTTGATGTATCCAGAAAGCCTTTTACTACGTAGCTTGATTTGTAACGACCCATTACGACGTCCATGAGGCCGACACTTCTTATATGACGAAAGGTCGCTCTACTTTTATGTGCAACTTTTGCGCTGTGTCAAATCTTGTAACGACAGATGTCGGATTTTTGCCAGCATAGTTGGATAACAAATTTACAATTTTATTGCCTCGTCAGGCTACGCTATGCCAATGCCGTTATAGTTTCCGACCTGTTCAACATAAGTTCCTCTAGGCTGTTTTTTTAAACTTATTATAGTCAGGCCATTTTTTCTCCCTTATTGTGTATAAGCTTTTTCTGTTGTGCAAGTTCTTTTTGAATAGACAGAAGTGCTGCCATAAGCTGTTCCATTTTGTTTGAAAATATTTTTTTAGAAATACAAAACTAGTTACAATTTAATACTTAATTTAAATTAGATAAATAAATTTAGATTATAAAATTAAATCTCATTAAAACTTAAGTAACTATCTCCGCCCATAGGCATTCGCGAGCAGGGATGTGATGGAATAAAATCGATCTAATAAAAATCGATTTTATTTTATTAAATATTAATCGATTTGTCAATAAATGATTTTAATGAAAATAAATAATCGATGTTTTCGAAAAATCGATTGTTTTCCTATTATTATAACCCTCAATGCTTTTCATATTCCAATAATAAATCTAAGACATTCATTTGAACAATTTATCAGATTAAAAATAAAATAATACGTATAAAAAAATAAACAATTCAAAATTAACAATCATAGCAATTAATGTTCTTTTCATTATAATATAAAATAAATGAGCACCTCAACAAAAGGATAACTTTACTGTTATATCGCAAAAACTAAAATATAAATCAAATAGAAAAAATGTCACAAATGTTTAGTCCTATTTTACCTGTAAATTGCATTAAAATAACATACTTACTAAATATAACACTAAAAAAAACTAAACGTTTTAATAATCATTATAAAATATAGTAATTCGTGTTACCTGTAAAAGACAGTGGGATGTTTTTGTTCTATGTATTGTTTTTGGTTTGTAGTATTACAATAAGTTTTTAATTTCGAACTACATGCATATTGCTGTTGTAGCATCCTTCTTCCTTCTTTAGGTGTTTTACGATTGAAAGACATATTTATTGTTTATTGTTAGTTACCAAAAACTATAATAACTCAGAAGATCTCATTCGATAAACTAACTACTTAACTCGCCAGATAAATTGAGCGAGCCCAGGAGTTGCAAAAAAACTGATTTCATTAATATAACTTTAATAGTATAAAAAATACAAAAAGACTAATATTAACTTAATATTAAAGAGGTGCCTACAGCTCGAAGTATGAGCATGAAGTGAAGTCCTGGGGTGGCTCAGGCGGCGATCCACGGTGGCCATCCGGGTGGTCCGATGTCCCAATTAATGCATCGCGGTGGCCGCGGTACCGCGAAACACACCTGTATGTGGTTACCCAATACGGTATCGCTAACTCGGCAATACCTTAGGGTTCCGCTACCTTAACTCGCCGACATAACTACAGATGGCACTGTCTTTATTCACTAACTTGCAAATAATACTTCAAGTTTCATTCGGCGCATAGATGATGCTATTTATAAAAATCGATCTAATCGCGTAATTTATTAATCGATTATTATCTATTAATCTATTATTTTTTAACATCCCTAGACTGGCTTGATTAAGAGTGTAGGATGTGTGCCTGATGTGTATTTGGAGAGGGATGCAGGTGCGCAATTCTCATAGTTATTGGTTTTACTTCTATGTTTTGGTATAATATATACTGGTCGATGATAAAATAAAACCAATATTTAGAATTATGGTTTTAATATCACTTGATCTTAATACGTACACTGATTTTCTAATTATGATTCCCCAAGGAAGACGTACACACGGTTTTATAATGTTGTTGGCGGAAATCTTTCCGCCCAAGTGACACTACGATGTCACAGTGTTGTCAGCGTCAACAGTTATAACAGCTCGATGTTGTCATTGACCGATATATCTTTGTCTTTGTACTATCCGTAAGCATTGAAACATTATGAAATATGTATACAGGCCACCTTCCTGTCATACGTTTGCAACTAAGGCCGAAACCATTTTGTCTAGAAAATCAACAGTTCCCTTAGTTGCGTTACAGTCCATGATCACTTTAGATTTTTTCTGCTCTGAATCATGTATTGTCTGGAAATCTTATTGTGGTTTGTACTCAATTAATTACGTTTTTGTTCTTTTACGAAATATATTTTATTTATTTGATAAAAGTTTAATTTTTAAAAATTACATTTTGTTCTTAGCAATGAAGATTCTATGGAAACATTTTGTTTATCGGTGAGAAGCGCTCTTTTCCTTTTCTTAAAAACTAATTAAGTACTGTATATAAAATTAAAAGAGAAAACTAAATCCAAACAACAATAAAAAATACACATTATAAATTCTTAAAATTAAAGAATGCATTGCATATGCTCTCTTAAATGTCCTTCTTTATTGCATATTCTACATACGTACAGCTTGAATTTGCAATAACTTTCTTCGTGCGCACCTCCACAGACGTTACATTTTTGGTTTCTATTAATTATTCGGCTGGCACTGCTTCGATGTATTCCATTTCCCGCTCCGCTTGTGTCTCTTGCGCCACGCGTTGTGTGTGTGTTGACGTTATTTTTCCTTTTATGGCCCCGTTCCATAGAATAGACTGGTGTGTCGGCCCCAGATGCACTGTCACCACCTATGCCCCTGGTACAGCCTTCAACCCACGTCGCATTGGCCTCCGCAGCTTCCATTGACATAGCCATAGTGAGGGCCTTATCAAAAGAAATCTTATCATCCTCTGCGAAAAGCTTTTTCAAAGTTTCTGCTAAGTTTTCGAAACCGCAAGTTTTGCTAAGCTTTTTCAACTCGGCCACGTAAGTTGAAATTCCTTCGTCATTTTTTTTGCACTCGTTGCCGAAACTTGAATCTCTCCGCTAACTGACTCGGTTTTGGGCTTAAATAGTTTTTCATCAGCGCTACTAAGTCACCATATTTCTTTGTTGCTGGTTTTTCCGGTGTACATAAATTTACCATCAGCTCATAAGCCTCGGTGCCAATTACAGTTATAAGCGTAGCCACATGTATGTCAATTTTTACCTCGTTGGCCACGAAATACTGCTCCATACGATCGATGTACGCCTCCCAATTGTCCTTTTCCAGGTCAAATGCGCCTATTGCACCGATCGTCATTCTGCACCACCAAATGATAACAATTTACCACACACAGCTAAATCTCCGGCACACGTAAAAGTTCTTTAATAATTCTCGTCGCCACTGTGAAGTATGAAGGCCGGGATAGTAAATATAAGACGTCCGTTCGTAACTGGTTTATTTAATGAAGTGTCGTGCTTGGCACTCGATACACAATGGTTGCTTATACTACAATACATTAATGAATGGGATATTAGTCTCCCTCTCCCATGGTCGTAACACGCTTATGGTCTCAGATGTTTTGGACCCTAAGTAAGCCTTGTACGGACCTCGGATATTCTTATATCTGTCTAACCCCAATGGTACTAGTACAGAGACGTCATAAGCTTTTGGTTCAACGTCTTCACAGTGAATGCAAGTCCCTTGCTGCAGCACTGCGGAGGTAAGCATTTCCATCGGATGTGGTACGTTCGCTCCCACAATCTTCTCCCTCCAAGACTGAGATCGTAGCTGGTCAGCCTTGGAGGAAGAACACGTCCAAATCGCTGGCCTATGGGACCTCTGCTGAAGGTGCAGTAGCCCTTCTATGGTCTGTACCTCACTCTGGATTATCATGATTTTGATCTTTTTATCTATCTTCCTCGAGAATACAGATCGGATGGTCTTGGAGTTTTGGAAAATTCCCACTAATCCCTTAACTATACCGAGGTATGTACCTCCCATATATTCACTCAGAAAACGAGGGAACAGTGGCCTGATAGATCTAAGGTATTCTAATAGTCTTCCCTCCTAACTGGACATGTATGAAATCGCTGACCTCATTACCTCATTCTTTATACTCCCAGATGTTTCAATTAGAGACTGCTTAGTGGTCTCCTTAATCATAGTCAGTGGATTCACACCTCCGGCAATGTTCAAGCAGCAGGGATCTTCTAAAAGCTTCTTGAATGATTCTATGTTGAGTCCCGAAATTTCAGGCTGTCCTATCTTTTTTGCCAGGTTTAATAGCCAGGCTGGTCCATTCTCACCTACCTTCTTCCAAAAAGTCAGACTCTCTGTCAAGGGGTCGGGAAAGCTCCTGATCAAGAATCGAGTCAATGACATCCCACATGCACCGCCCAGACAAGGGTCAAGATACAAGACTAGGATTTTGTATATGTTGGTGTTCAGTTCATTATACCCCTTAATACATCTAGACGCCTTCCTCTTTAGCGCTGGATTGTGTACTTCCAGGAGTATGCGGGCGAAGTTACCAAGAAAGTTGTAATGTACTATTGCATTTTTTGGACTGTTTGCAAAGTGGGCAACTGTCTAAGCGTTGGAACTTATGCTTGACATTGTATTGGATAGGGTAGGAAGCTGGTTGTTCGTCACACAAGTCACTCTTGACCACCTCTTGGTCTCCAGACCCCTTATGGAACCTCTGTATATTGGGACCTTACCATAAACCAAGTAATCTGCTGATTGCAAAGTTTCGTCACGGTTTATTATTAGCCCTAGCTTAGTGGTCCCTCCCTCGATTGCTCTCATTATGTTTGCATTTTCCCTCACTACTCCTTCCAATGCCCCTACCAGTTCTGTTTGATCCCGACATTTCTGGACCTTGTACTTACCGCAGATGACCTGATTATCTCCTTGAGCTAGAAGAGTTGTCTTGGTGTTTCTATTCATGGACTCTCTTCGGATCACAAGCAAATTTACAACACTCCATCCTTTTTGTCTGAGACCCTCCAACCCTCCTGCTTGCCTGTCCAAAGTCACCCTGACATTGGTTCGATTTCTTAGAGTGTTGTTTTCTACCTTCATCAAATCAGGGCTGTTGTTGTAGTAAATGAGAGAATTTTGGAAGAATTCATGTGTCCTGGCTATGAGATTATTAAAACCTAAAAATTTGTCCATGACAGTGAAAACTGCCCGATTTGCTTCATCTCTCTGATGATTGTTCCACTTTGTGTAGTCTATGTGGTTGGCAATGCAAACATGCTCATAGTCCTCATTTCCTTGTCCCGATGAGTTGTCCATCAACTTCTTAATGACAGTGTTCAGGTCATCTGCCATAGTCAGTCCCTTCAATACGGGGACATAGTGGGTCTTTATCAAGTACTCTGTGACCACAAAGTATTCTCTCAACGCCCATGACATGAGTGAGAAAAACCTCCCCTTGATCTTAATTTCCCGCTCCTTTCCTTTCAGCCCAATAACAAGAGCTTCCCAACTCAGCCCTTCCTTGTCAATCATCGCTAGGAAATCTTTCCAGTTGGTAGCAGGTCTCTTCAATAGACTTTCTAAGACCTTCTTAGATGGTATGGGTTGATTAGGATACTTTTTAACGTGGTTGAGTACTTCGGTCCTATACATAGAATGGCTCTTGTCTGAGTATATTATTGATGGGTCTATCATGTCTGGTACATCATAATATTGCTTTAGGGGGAGTCTGTGCCAATAGTCCCCAAAGTCTGATACTTGCTTCGGAGTGGGCCAAACATTGTCCTTGATGGCATCATATAGTATGTGTTCCTTTGGAAGCAATGCTAGATCTACATACCACTGTTTTGTCTGGTCGAATTTGTGTTTTAACACAATATAGGCCAAATCACTCGCAAGAGCCTCTGCATAATTTACGTCAATGTCCTTCTCCATTGTAACTTGTTCATAGACGGACTGCAGACCCTCCAAGTACTGTAAATAAGGATGACCCCAATGCCGGAATGATCCGAAAATGGTGAACGCCAGCTCTGGGGACCCTACATTCATTATCAACATGAAGAGTTCTCTAACAGTCTGGAATCAGAGGTCGGTGTTCACGTGCCAGTTCAGATATTCGTAGGGAGCAAATGGACTCAACCATCTTAATTGCATCATAGGAGTCATTACCATGTCTTGCTAATAATTTGTCACCGACTCTGTAAATGTTGGACAAGTCCCTCCAATCGTTAGGTCCGAATTCTTCATCTACTCTATTGATCATACAGAAGAGAGTCTGGAACCTTGCCACGTATGTGTCTTTGCACATCAAGAGTGTATTGCGATCCATAACAACTTTCTCATTTACAAAGAAGCAAAATCCTTTGGCTATGAGGATTTTCCCGAAATTAAGAGGGTCAAATGTGATCGCGTCCGGATACTTAGGTGAGTACCTTCTCACACCGTCTAGTCTCAACAGCTCTGTTATCTCTGATGGGTCAGAGGCATTCAAGAGCAAGGTAACTAGGTGTAAGTCGAGGAAGAAAGCTCCCCACTTAAGTATCTCCTGTGGGCATCGAGACTTGTCCACATTTTGTAAGTCCTCGGCAGTCCAGGCCTTATAAAATGCCTTAACAATTATAAATGTTTCATTTGCATCATCCTGGGCCTGGTTGATCAAAGATCTAATGGCGCTCGTATTCACTTCGTTGGTCAAATTTTTCCTTCCAAACCACCTGTGAAATTCATCCACACCGTACCACTCATTTATAAGTTTAGGGTATGTAGTATAATCTTGCCATCTGTTTTCTACTCTTCCAAATCAACTTGTTCCAGGACTGTCTACAGGGTCTCCCTCTTAGGTAGGCAAGAAACTCTGTTATTTCGTCCGGAATAAGTGGTGAATTGAGAGAGTAATCAACATTTGACAGATAATCTATTCCGCGTTGTTCATGCTTTGTTTCTGCGTAGTCTGCATCCGTGAATGCGGAGTTTTCGCTTAATATCGAGTATATGCTTTCATCATCATTAAAGGACTCCATTGCTTTGTTCCCACCTTTTCTATAACTTTGCCATCTTGCCACTTATCACCAGTATAGTTACGGGCCCACACTGGATCGCCTACATCAAACTCTCTATGAATGCCCCCCGCATTATCTATTTGCTTACGTTGCGCTTCATGTACTTTAATTTCTACTTGCCTATCCTCCCTTAGTAAGTCTAACCTAGTTCTTAAGTTCCTATGTTGTAATGACATGGCCGGTGATACACCGGTGGAACTATGTTCCACGTTTCTATACATCATAAGATATGTTTGTAACGCTTCGTCTAAATCTATACCATCTCTTAACGACTTCTTGATCGCCCGTTTGCATAGTTTAACAGCGTTTTCCGCGGCACCATTAGACGATGGGTGATAGACGGGCGTGTAAGTTACCTTAACACCATTATTGTCCATAAATGTTTTATAATTTACGCTATTAAATGGCGGACCGTTGTCTGAAACGACTTCGTGAGGTAACCCGAATCGTGCAAATAATGTACGTAGTACTTTTATAACCGCGCTAGCCGTAGTTTGTGGCATTAAAAATACCTCTAGCCACTT
>DWAJ01002320.1:0-18064 GCA_018238005.1 Eurema mandarina
AAAAAAAAAAAATTCTTTCGATTCGATCCGGAGATTAGCGCGTTCAAACAAACAAACTCTTCAGCTTTATATATTTGTATAGATTTGATTAATAATATTAGTAGGATAGTAGAAAGTAGGATCCCTATTAAAAAGAGCTTGCTTGTTCACATACACGCGCGGAGCGGGCGCGATTGTCTTTTTTTACTATGCTCGTATGTTTTTTTCTGAACGATAGATTACAATATGACTCGCGTGATTGTAAACTGGAAATATGATCAACGTCACTTGTCGTCACAACGTCACTCGCGTGATTGTAAACTGGAAATATGATCAACGTCAATTTTTTAATTAATTAAAAAAAATAAACGTTTGTTTGTACGTACATAATTTATTGTTTAAAATTTAGACAATCTGTTTCCAAACACGTTTGTTTTCCTACACAAAAAATTACAATTCGAGTCGCACGATTGGGTGTGAATTTACATAATACAAAAAATTATAAACACCAACTTTTTGTGCAGATTTCATTCACAACGTCCTTGAAAGAATAACGGTTATATTTTTTCTACGAAAATGAGTTACTGACTTGATTTGACTTTTTGAGGAAATGCATTTATTTGATAATACCAGGCTTATGTTATATGATTGAATTATTTGTGAATTTAAAATTACTACTCGATTATTTTTTTCCGATTTATGGGTGACCAATTAAATAGAAATAAAGAATCCATGATTGACAGAAGAATACTTTACCAACTTCATAAAATCAACTTACAAAAAAATTGACATGAAAAATAACATTTAGCAATAACGTTTGTAGGTTTCTTGATTTTTCTGGAACTGTCGGAACCATCTTAATAGTTTCATTAGCTTATCTTCCATTTGTTCCTCTTTTAGTAGGTATTTGTCAAGGTTCTATACATAGAACATACTGAGGTACACCTAAGGAGCATATTAATTAGATAATTCCCAGTAGAATACCTACTTGTAAAAGAAATAATAGTCATAGCACAGGGTCACGAATCACAGGCAATTGCCACCAATTTGTTGGTACCTACGTACCGTGAAATAATTTATTCATTTATATTTCGGCGTAGACCTGCCTACTGTGGTACCAATTCGTTGTATTACCGGTGTTGTTTATGTACCGACAGCAGATTCATTTTAGAATTTAAAAATTATTCTAGAAGGTATATTATATCAACAATATTGTTGCTTCTATTTGGCTTCATAATTTCTTTTACTTATATTGTAATAATATAAGTAAATACGACTGAGACTGTATCTTACCATTTCAGCTTATTAAATATTAATCTAGTTTGTTGTGACTTACCACATAGTACTCTGGTAGACGGTGCTTAGAAAAAACTATGTGCGATGCTAGAACTCCTTTTTTTCTTATAAATTAAACAACAGTAACACCTCGTTCTTATCACCTCTACAATGTTGCGTTTGAGAATAAATATCATACATAAAGAAAAGTACCTTTCTAACAGCCTACAATACACACCATAAGAATCGCCAAAAGAAAGGTGTAAGAAACATAAGACATCATAGTATCCTATTTAAAAAAATGAAAAGAATAAAAAGATCATCCGTAAACTCTGCTGGAGTTTAGTGTGATAATTGGAGACATGCAAAATTTATATTATTTATTTATATTATAAAATAATTTCAAATGCAGTTCCGTATATGTATTCAACAATTGAGGCATGGAATTGGACTTAGCGACAAATTTTTATTGGTCCTTTGCACCTTTGAATGTTGCATTCTCTGGCACTATAATACACTCATAATTTAAGGTACCAAACAGCGTACTTCACCTCCTTATATAGTATACATTTAGAGTGCGCCTAGAAATATATCCGCCTGTTATCAGTTTTGCTTAGGGTACTCGATCTATTCTAATGTGCGTGATTACAGCACTTATAGGTAGTGATCTAATAAAATAACCCACTGCAAACATCCGCCACTCCCTGCGATCCAACTATCATTTCTAGTTCATTCTTTAAAAGGATTACATTACCTATAGTGTATCCGTCTACCTATATCTGAACTACTAGTGAAGCTGATATGGCGGTAAGTAGGTTACAAATCAAATTATATCAAAACTAGCGACCCGTCCCGGCTTCACTCGCATATATTGTACATATAAACCTTTCTCTTGAATCACTCTATCTATAAAAAAAACGCAAGAGAATGAGGTGGTTTTCCGTGGTATTTTAAAAGACTTAAGCCTAGAGGGACAGAGATACCGACTTTGTTATAAACTATGCATATAGTGAAGATGGTTCACAATTCGAATGTACTTTACCTACTTATGTTTTTCTATGATACTTTTGTAATTATAAGTAGATAGCTTCCCGGGTTCTCGTAAGGTATTACGGGCTGATACCAGCAAATCCGCGTGAGCTTATTCGATTTACACCAACTCATTGATGAACGCCAGTGATCTCCGATTAAGTAAAAAGATCGATGGAAATCTTTTAGTAGCAATTAGGATTTTGATTCCTCTTTCAAGTATATCATTAGTCGGTCGTTTTTAAGCTGCAAATTATTATTGATAGCAAATCACCACAATACATAAAACAAAGGCTTTTCGTTGTCTGACTGTCCGTCCCCATGTATGATTCAATCTTTAAAGCTGGATATGGATGTAAAATAAAATTACGGAATTTGATTACAAATAATCGGATAATAATACCTATATCATTTTTCTGTAATCCTTCCTCAGAAGGTAAAATATAAGACTTAAAAATTGCTTAGGCATTGAGAATGTGCAAAGTTTTTTACTTTAATTCCATTTATTTATATAAATAATTTTAAGGAAGTCCAACATAATGTCAATGACAAGACTCGATCCTGACCCGTTCGCAACTAAAAATATGCATCACTATTAATCCTGTCTTATTATTTTTAGTAATATTCACGTTTACACGCGATTAAACTATAAAATTTTACGATTGAAATGTCAACATTACTCGTGGTAAATTTTTACAGCGTCGGTATCATTAAACACAATGCATGTACCTATCAGATTTTATAATTCTTTGAAATTCATATCTTTCTCTTGTTTTATAGTACTGCAATTTCTTTCTGGGGTTCCTCTTTCTTCGTGAGTGTGGTATAAAATTGTTTTCCGATACGTTGATGGTTCAGAACTTTGACTACATGTATCTTTAGCATGATTAAATTTTGTTGAATAAAGATATGAAAAAATATATAATAAATAATTTAAAATTACTAATGCCGTAATACTGAAACGCAACTTAAATTTAAGTACAACTTAAACTGGTCCGACTGGACAGTTCGCCATACAATTCTGTCAAAATTACGAGTCTTAAGGCGTTCTTTAATTTAATTTGCGTATGAGTATTTGGCTGTTAGACTCTCGTAATGGAAGAGCCATGCCGTAACCTCGTGGTAGGTACACTCCTACACAAAACTAGCGTTAAGAAATGGTATTATTAGTGACGTCTTTGCTTTGGAAGCAACGGAGGCCCATTTTTCGTTCCTTTCATCCTTCATCCAATCCTGTATTCCTACATCATATACCTACTAAACTTTGCTCCGTTTTTTTTAGGCCAGTCAGTCAAGGCATTCCCAACACCCCTGCAGGGGAGTGTGGGTAGACCTGTCAGGGCTTTTGGGCCCTTTGCGGTCGGTGTCTGTCGCGGCCCGTGACTACGGGCCGGTCGTCGGGGGTATTGTGAGGTCGTCAATTTCTTTCTTCACCCCCTGCGTGCGGTCCGCCGCGCCGGGTGAGACCACCGGTAGCCCCGGCGGAGGCCCAGCGAGGCGACCAGCGAACGCGGGGGGACTTTGGCGTCATGTTTCCTTTGTGTGTCGTCTTTATGTGTCGTCTATGTCGATGTCAAGCAGGTCTCGCGGGAAGCGCGCTTTGTCGGGGGGGCGGGAGTGCCAGGGGGCGATATTTTTAATCTCCGGATATTCTGACGTTTCGGCCTTCTGGAAGAGTCTTCTGGCTAGGGTCTTGATATGTTCTTCGACGCTCTCGACACGTAAGTCCCTTTGGATGACTTCGGTCCTCACGTATCTAGGAGCGCCGGCGATTGTCCGTAACATTTTGTTTTGTGCTTGCTGGAGGCGGGTTCTGTTGGTCTGGCTGGTGTGAACGTACCATGCGGGAGCTGCATAGGTTAGGTGGGGCCTTATGTAGGATTTATAGACCCCCACCTTGATGTTAAGCGGCAGATTTGCATAAAGGATAGGTCTGAGCAGAATTGCCGCTACTCTACACTTGCGTATTGCTGCATTCGTTTGATGTCTCATTGCCAGCTGCCTGTCTAGTGTCACTCCTAGGTAGGTGACTGTGTGGGTCCATTTGATTGGTTGCCCTTGCAGTTGGAGTCCGGGGAGGAATGGTCCGTTTCCTGAAGCGAAGGCCTGGGTCTTGGATGCATTGGCGCGTAGTCGCCAGGTGGACAGCCATTCGGGGAGTGCGTCCAGCGTCCGCTGCATCTTTGCGGCTGCGTGGGTGGAGTTTAGCGAGGTCGTGATGTAAGCCGCGTCGTCTGCATATAGTGCGAGGGTGGCCTTCTGACTGGGTATGTCGTCCGTGTACACTGAGTAGAGATTTGGAGATAGGCAGCTGCCTTGCGGGACACCGGCGTGGATCGATCTCGTTGTGGAGGTGACTCCTTCTATTGCCACCTTGAAGGAGCGGCTCTCTAGGAAAGAGGCCAGCACTCGGAGCATGCGGGGTGGAATCTTGGGTGCTAGTTTGTATAGTAGACCTTCATGCCACACCCGGTCGAAGGCCTTTTCCATATCTAAGAGTGTTACCACCCAGCTTTCTTTTTTGTTTTTGGCTCCGGCCAGAGTGTTTAGCACCCGCGCGATCTGGTGCGTGGTCGAGTGGTCTTCCCTGAAGCCGAATTGTTCGTCGCACGGGGTGATATGTGGTTTCAGTTTTTGAAGCATGAGTTTTTCGAAGATCTTGCTTTGAGTTGCTAAGAGTGTTATGGGGCGGTAGTTGGCCGGCGATGAGGTGTCCTTCCCCTTTTTGGGGATCATGATGATCCGTCCGTGTCGCCAGGGAGTCGGGAAGTGGCCGCAGCGCATGATGCCGGTGAAAAGGCGGGCGAGCGCGACGAGCATGCGCCACGGGAGAGCCTACGTTTGTGGGGCCCGCCTTATATATCCTAGCGCGCCACGTGTAACAACTGTTTGCTACGGGACTTCCCCTTGGCTACGGGACTTCCCCTATTGCAACCGTTGGCTATGGAACTTCCCCTTTCTCCTATACTATATAATAAAAAATACCACCAGAAGCCTTGAAAAAGCACCAGTTCTGGTGGAAAATCCACCAAGGTGGCAACACTGCAGATGACATTAGCTTTTTTAAGCTTTATATTTTTTACTTTTACGTGTTTAGTGATGTATATTTTAGCGATTTTTTATAAATAATTGTAAGTTTAGTTTTAAACCATAATATGTTAAACATAAAAGATCAAAACAATATTAATATTCAAAATTAATAAAATAGTTCAACAATTGGTATGTTTTTATCGTATAAATCTTTACATTGATTTTAAAGTTTTAGTTCTAGTAACAGTTTATAACAAAGAAAAATGTTTATTGTTTAAAAGGTAATGTAAAAATATAATGTTTTATTGCACGTATAAAACCAACTCTAGACATTTCACTTTATACTATAAAAAATAATCATTCGTCACACACATATAGATTTTGTGATACGTAGGGTTTTTTAAGCAGTAGATTTATATTATATATTAAACATGCATGCGAATCCTGGGCACTGGGCACTAGTAAGAATAAAAAATAATATTGTACAGTACATATCGTATTTTATATCTGTAGTATGACATCTATCTTATGAGTTATGACATTTGAGTTTTGACACATCGCACAGTAACTTATTATGTCTGATGTCATACATTTTGCAATGATAAAACTTTAGTTTCCCTGTTCCTTTTTTCTGTATTGTACATATTCTATTACTCCTTGACATTAAATAATTCGAAAAATAAGTTCACCTCACAAAGGTAAAAAATGAATAATTCTTGAAATAACACATACTGTTTCCTATTAATGTTTATATTTAATTAGGTTATCGGTTACTGAATAAGTGACGATTGTACGTTTAATGAAATATTTGCCGCTCTCGGGGTCACCTTCAAACGGCAACCGATCGAACGTTTCATTATCTGACTCGCTCTAATAATATTTTCCAACCTGAAAAATTCTGCGATTTTCTAGGTTTAATTATCAGTATGAGCGGTGAACCTCAAGCAAAGCGAACGAAAATGAGTGCTTTGGAGCAATTAAAACAACACTCTGTCGTAGTGGCAGATACGGGAGATTTTGAAGGTTAGACATGTATTTAATTTTCTTATTATTTAACATATGCAAATGAAAATTTCTAGAAGTACTAATTAATTTGTTTATTTTATACATGTATTTGATAGACTTTTGACCTTTAACTTAAAAAAAATAGTAATGACATCTTACTTATTATTATAATTATTACTTTCTATTTAAATAAATTAAATATTTAATAATTTTTAGTTCTAATAATTGTTTCATTTTAAAACAGAAAATGTAACTTAAATTGTACTTCTAACATAAGAAGTACAATTTAAGTTACATTGTCTTCAATTACCAGAATACAATTTAATTTGCACTAAAGTAAAAAAGTAGCATTGTGAAAAATGTCAAAGCCTTTTTTTTTCCACAAAAGGTTACACTTATGTTATGGCATTATTGTCTCCTGAGTTGTATGAAAACTGTTATTTATTTTAGCTATGAAGGCCTATAAACCAACTGATGCTACTACTAACCCAAGTTTAATATTGTCTGCTGCTGGAATGGAACAATATCAACACATCTTAGATAAAGCAATCAAACATGGCAAAGACTGTGGAGGGTAAATATTAAAACCTTTTAAAGCATATTTTTTAATAACATCACATAAGGTGACTATGAATGTGCATAGAATTAGTAATAATAGTAAAGAAATTTATAAAAAGTGTTATTTATTTAAATTTTTTATAATAAAATAATATTATTAGTTATAGTTTAAGCTCAAAATATATAAAAGCACCACATTAAGTGTTCCATATCAAAAAGAAATAAGGTTTAGTGCTTAAAAGGATGGAAGGAAGGACATTTTTTCAAGCTTAGATAGAATTCAACTTATCAAGGTTCAACTATTTAGGTTCTACTGTATTTTATTCAAAATAATTTGTATGTTCTTTACAAAACTCTTCAAAATGATGAACCTATGTGTGTACATGAACCTTGAGGTGCTTTTTGATTTAGTAATTACCTTAGCATAATATTCATTAAATAACATTAACAATTATTTAATGAACATAATATTATGATGTCACTGTCATTAATTAAGTGCTATTTTTAGATCTTTAGAAGAGCAGTTGGCCGAAACTTTGGATATGTTGAGTGTATTATTTGGTTGTGAAATACTTAAAATTATTCCTGGAAGAGTATCCGTTGAAGTAGATGCTAGGTAAGAAATTTTGTATATTTTTGTTCATTATAATGGAAAGTAAATGCAAATGTAAGAAATTGGTATCATATAAATTATAAAGTATTATTATTTTTTGTTGTTACTAAAAATGTTTTAATAAATGTTACTATTGAAATAAATAACCTTTTTCAGATTATCATTTGACAAGGATGCTAGCATAGCTAAAGCTATAAAGTTGATTGCAATGTTTGCTGAGCATGATATTAAAAGGGAAAGAATTCTTATAAAATTAGCATCAACATGGGAAGGGATCCAAGCTGCAAAGTAAGTAATTTGATCAGTTTCATTCCATAATATAGTATATTAAAATATATTTATAAAATTATGTTTTTATATTTATCAGGGAATTGGAAAAGAAACATGGAATACACTGTAATCTGACATTGCTATTTTCAATGTACCAAGCTATTGCCTGTGCAGAAGCCAATGTTACTCTTATTTCTCCATTTGTCGGTAGAATTTTAGACTGGTGAGTAATGTATATAATATTAAAATATTACACTCAAGTATTTAAATACCATTGTAGTTTAAATACGTAAATATTTGTTTAAGGTATGTGGAACATACAAAGAAAACATATGAGGGATCTGAAGATCCTGGTGTACTCTCAGTCACCCGGGTATTTAATTATTATAAAAAGTTTGGATATAAGACTCAAGTGATGGGAGCTTCTTTCCGTAACACAGGAGAAATTAGGGAGTTGGCCGGTTGTGATCTTTTAACTATTAGCCCTAAATTGTTGCAAGAATTGGCCAGCAGTGAACAACCTATTAAAAAGGTAATATATGTTTTATCATTAAGGCTACATACATATAGCTAATGTTTTTTTTATTTTAATTTCATATAATTTTTCTTTAAAATCTGCTAAATAAGTCATAGTGATTGTGCAAAATTATATATATTTAAATAAGATTTTCCTATTTATTTTAATGATTTAACAATCTACAATCGACAAATTCTCAGGTACTTGATGCTAAAGTAGCTGCCCAAAGTGATTTGGAGAAAATAACGTTGAATGAAGCACAATTCCGTTGGCATCTCAATGAAGATCAAATGGCCACTGACAAGCTTTCTGACGGCATAAGGAAGTTTGCTGCCGACACCCGAAAACTTGAAACTCTTATCAAGGGCATGCTTGGCAAGAAATAAAAATAATTACATGTTAAAAAAATCTACTCTACATTGTCGTTGAAAAATTAAATGGTGCATTTTATATGTTTTATGTATTTTTTTATATCATATATTTTTATATTTGTTGTAAGTTCTAGGTGAAAATGAATATATTCTTTATGTGAGGGCCCAAAATTTTTATACATTCCTGTTTTTTATACACAATGTCTTATGAGTTCACAATATTGGTGATGTTATTAAAAAAGTGATTCTGAATATGAAGTTTTATTTGTTCCTTAATCATTATATCGGGTCAAAAAAATCTAGTATTGATTTCCATGATAAATTCTGAGCCGTGTTCTGAACTTTGGGTACTGTCAGTTGATTGATGGAAGCGTTTAAGCGACACTACGGTTTTTATAATATGAATTGAGCTTCAAATATCAAAAGTAGGTACTTTGAAAAACCTAATAGGTCGAGGAGATAACCACCCCGTTTAATTTTGGCAGGTACGCATTCAAAGCGCCTAACTTTGTTGTACTTAGTCCCGAGCCAGTCACCGGTGCAACCTTTAACAACTAACTACAACGCTAGAAAACCACTTTCAGCGAGTTTTATCTTCGAGATCGAGATTTTAAAAATGTAAATATTAAAGTTTCCTTTGGTATAATCAAGGGTATATTATCCCATTCGCAATCTTAGAAAATACAAAAGTAGATACTATGTTTTATGTAGTTTTCTCCGTCAGCCAGTTCTTGCTTAGGAATTAATTAACTCGTTATGTAAGGATTCAAAGTACACACTATTTATGGAAAATTTTGATTGTAGGTGTTTTTATGTAGATTCTCGGTATATTGAGAATGTTTATATATATATTAAATTATGTATAATGGTACCATATTCACAACCATGTAACAAAATTATCGTTCTACATTTAATTAACATACCAGTACCTTCTACGATATGAGTGTTGTTTTAATTAACTATGTTATTGATGCAAACAAATAGCACAAATGTTATAAATATAAAAAATCTATAGGTTTCCCAACATGTTCATTATGCATATATTTATCGCTAATTAGTGTTTGGTATCTTGTTTAAAAACCGTCACTTATAGATAGCACATATATATCGAAAAAGTGTACCTGCTTAATATAAGCTAATTAATTCATTATCTATGATATGATTCTGATGAAAGGCTCTCAGTTGACTATTATTATAGATTTGAGTACAAATACAGGTACAGTAATTAGCACATTACATCACAATAAATTTTTTGGCGGGTCAACTAATGTGTGATATATTTATTTTTTTCGTTTAAATGCTCTGGGGATCTATGACATTTTCAATGAAATTTTAAAGATGGTCCGGCACTATAAATATTTTAAGGGCCCCTGCTCCCTGTACCTAGCAGACAGATAGGCGAACGGATAGTCAGTATATTAATATTTGAAGATTCAAATGCTCAATTCATAGTAAGGTAAGTTATATGTTTTTAGAATAATATATTTTGTTTTTTAAAAGAAAAAATAATATGCTAAAGCAAAACTTACATAAAAGTATTTAAAGAAGAAAAACTAAAAAATGTTTAGTTTTGAACTGAAATGAATTAGATCTATATTATGGTCTTGAGGTTTTGTTATGGTAAGGTCAGTCGATAAACAATGGGGCTCATAGGTCAGAATTATAGGGACCGTGAAGTAAGCGAAGACGCCGCGCGCGTCGCAACTCGCAATCAATACAGCGCTCTACTTCAGCGACCTACCATACTATCACAGGTTGCGCTATAACCTATCGGACTACGACTTGCAATTTGCAAATGAACAATGTCCCAGAAGGGCACTTCACTCGATTAATTATACTATATCTTCTAGATACGTTTCCATTCAAAGATATTTTTGTGATAAGTCGTTAGAATCTTAAATGAAATATTAAGGTATCAACCTATTTTTTTGTTTACCGCAAATAATTAATTAATATCTAGTTTTAATTAAAATATTTAAATTAAGTTAATATACATATATTTTAAGGAACGTAAAACTATGGACACTATACTCTACTCTGATATTCTAGATACCTATTGAAAAAAGGATTACGCAGAATCCTACTAATATTATAAATGTGAAAGTTTGTGAGAATGTATGTAACTATGGATGTATGTATATTATTCTTTCACGCCAAAACGGCTGGACCTATTTAGTTGAAATTTGGTATGAAGATAGGATACTTAATATCCCGGTATTGCCCCGGGAACCGGGGGGGGCAGCTAGTCATCAATAATGTTGTAATAAAAATAACACGTAGTAGGTGCAAAGGACTTCGTAATAATTGTATATTGAACGTAATTGCATAAAAACATGTTAATTTATATGTGGCTCTGAAAGACATTTCCATATGATTTTCGCGTGAAAGGCTGAAGTGACGGTCCATGACAGGGCAGCTGAAGGGTGCGCGGCAGAGGAGGAGGCTTGATATTGACCTAGATGTTCATTCAGAGTTCGGTCGATGCGAAACTTGACATCTGCGCGTTCCTGCGTTTCGTATTTTTTAATTTAATGTACGTTTAATACGGGAGATTTAAGTTCCTATTAAATTGTTGCGAACACCAACAATTACAATGGTCTCGGTTTACATTTATCTATTCGTGCTTGCTATTTTCTGATTTAATATAACGGTGTAATGCTCTCTGATAGAATCGGCGGTTTCAGTGTGTTCGGCGCTCAAGTGTTTTCGATTAACATGCAAAATATGGATAATTATTTAAAAAATAAAATTGAATAAGCATCATAATGGAATCTCAGAAATATCCAAAGACGTCTATTTCAGCACTGACAAAAAATATAATATCTGAAATGGATGATAGTACGCACTCGGACGTGAGTATGTTATGTAATTGTTGTAGGTTTAATGTTGGGGTAGGCTCACTGATTGATTTAACAATTTGTACTTCAGAAAAACAAATTTAATTGTGTAGATTCTTCAATAACAATAAATATTTACGTATACTTGTTGCCTATACTAAAATATAATTATATGAATTTTGAATGTGTTAAAATTTGGTTTAAATCGTCTAGTGGTAAATAAAACGTTTTATATACACTTTACCAGTGTCAGGAAGCAATGCTTAGAGAGCAGAATACAGAGGAATCGGAGCCTGAGCGAGGAAACTGGACAGGCCGATTCGATTTCCTTTTGTCACTTCTGGGATATAGTGTGGGTTTGGGAAATGTTTGGCGGTTTCCTTATCTATGCTACAATAATGGAGGAGGTGAGAATTAAATTAAAGAAATAGATTTAATCATCTTTATATAACATTCAGATTAATTTACGTTGATATCTTCTTGTAGCTCAGAGAATCTGTTAATCAATTATTATGTGATGACGAATCTTACAGTATCTAATAACATATTTAACTATACTATGGATTTTCACTATTCATTTTACAAACATTTTAACAACGAAATGTTCCTTTCTACAGTGGGTACCTAAGTATGTATAATAAAAACTCACAAGCCGCGTCTAAGAAAGTATTTTCCAACAAATATTATTCTATGGCAGTGCCAAGCACTTTACTTAATCGTCGGCTTGTGTTTTGTTCCATATGAAAATTATTTTCATAAACGTTAGCTTTTAAGCCTCTTTTAGTGAAGAAAGTAGAATGTGCGATGCATAGTGTGTAAGTAAAACTTACCATACTATGAAATATAGCTGCTAGATTATATTAGGTATAATAATATCTATATTAAAATATGTCGCTAATAATATGCCTAGATTGAAACGTCTATCGCTCGGCGCTCATCGTTATAAATATATGTAACTAGATTTATTCCCCCATAATAGTTATTAAGCTATTTGCGAAAGTGTTTAAAATGTAAAAATCATTAAAATCGGTTCAGCCGTCCGCGAGTGACCTCCACTTTTAGTGTTTATACAGAATCTAAATACAATTCATTATATCATTTTGAATAAATATTAACTTGCACATAATTTTTTGTCCCCTATCCACCTCTTCGACCCCTTTTGCGCGATAATAATCTACAAAAACAACTTTTGGGGAAGGAAGCTCTAGATTATACCTATATATGTACCATATTTTGTTATCATGTGGTCTATACCAACTACAATCAGGTGGAGTTTAAGGCTTCCATTAAAATATAATCTTATATCTAGTCAATTAAATCAAAATAAAATATTCCAAAATAATAAGTCTTCTTTATGTAGGATATTACGAATTAAATATAAATATCTCTAATTATGTTTGCAAAGTCTATTAGCACATTTAGTAGTTGTACGATAACAATTAATGCGAAAATTATCTACATAAAATATTATTCTAGATGTCACAGATATAGGCATTCGATCGAAATGGTAATCACATGTTTTCGTAAATTAATTTAATTTTTATAACTGTTAATTACAATGATTAAAGTAAATCATATGCTACATTTCAATATATCGTTGCATGAATTAGTATCTGTCTATGAGAATTAGCCTAATAATTATGTATCAATTACTTACTTGTCGTGACTCATGCCCGTTTTCACTCGATATACATTTTCTTTTTACTTATATATTAAGGATCATAATAATATTGATTTTAATGTCAATTAACTATATCATCCATTTCATTCATATGTGTGGATTCATCCAGTGAATTTTTGTATCGGAACATTAAAGTTTAATCATTGATTTTGTGTATGAAATTTAATACCTCGTTAGTTAACCCTATTTATAGAAAAACAAGTTTAATAGTTAGCCGTAAGTAGGTAGGTACACTAAATTTTGAAATTGTTATATTTTATTTTGTTTCCAGGGGCGTTTCTTATACCCTTCACGGTGATGCTCATAATAGCGGGATTACCTCTGATGTTCATGGAGTTATCGTTTGGCCAATATGCAGCGCTGGGTCCTGTGGCAGTTTATAACAGATTCTGTCCGTTATTTCGAGGTCTCGGATACGGAATGGTTATAGTTTCATCTATAGTTATGTTGTACTACAATCTCATCATAGCTTGGACGTTCTATTACATCTACGTCTCCTTCGTAAGCATTGTATATCAGCTACCGTGGCAAAATTGTGATGCTGATTGGAGTACTGAATGTAAGTGATTCTATTGATACTGGAGATTTTTTATATTCTACTAGGACATAAATAAAAAACATGAAGCGTATATTCATAATGTAGTAGACCCATTGGAACACACCCTATTCTCTATTCGCGACATAATATTATTTTATACAGAACCAGCCGTGAACCGCGGTTTTATAATATTAGTAGGATAGTATTGAGGTCATTGATAGGTTTTTGAAAAACTAAGCGGTAAGGTCGACTTTCATTCATGTAGTTTTATACTTTCGTGGGTTTAGGTCCCATTCTTACGATGCTGGGTTAAACTTCCCATACGTAATGATAAATTATGCATTCAGATATTCCGTAAGCTTTTTGAAAATAAATAATTTAATGTGGTGATTAATGTGATTTTATTATTTTAGTTTGTTATTCTTACGAAGCGGCTGATGAATGTGAAGCGAACAATGGAACTTATTACTTACGGAAATGTTTCAACCACACTGAAGTTGTATTACATAACATAACTGCTCTGGTTAACGTGACGCTGAGGCGGCCACCCGCTGAAGAGTACTTCTCGTAAGTGCTTTTTTGTTTCTACATCAAATCGTCAACGTTTTCAAGTATAAATGCGCTTTTATTACATAGTCCAGAAAAGGTTTTCTATAAATTTATTCAGAAATGCAGCCTCGTTAATTTTACCTAGTGTTTTTATTTTATTTGCTTTGTAAACTAGTGACCAGTTCCGGCTTCGCATATATTATGCATGTATTATACATATCCAATCAAAAATATAAATGTGAAATGAGAGCCAAGTTCAATAATATGATAAATGCCTTGATTGTTGACTTCAACGACAAAAAAAGTGAGATCTAAATGGGTGCCAAGTTCAATGTTCAGTCCAGAAATTTATTTATAAGTAACAGTATTATAACACATCATATCTTCTTATAACATAAGATAATGTATTGTAGCCTAAGCTCTGTCTTGGCTAGTTTTCATAAACCGCTATCGCTAGTTTCAACCAACGATCCAAAATTTCGGAATTATAAAATATGAACCGACAAATACTTGTAGGTTTAGAACTTACGAGGGCTATAATTCATATATGAAAACCAAGGCATTTATCATAGTATTGAACTTGGCTCCCATTTCACATTTATGTTTTTGATTGGATATTATTACTTTTTGTAGGTAAGTACAAGTCCGCGTAACGGCGTGGGTCCTTTTAAAAGGATAAATTCATAACTAAAAGTAGACTTTATAAATATAAAACAATTGAACTAAACACATGTTCCAACTTGCTTACATACCCTCATAGTAGGTACTTGTCGAATATCGCATCAAGTGGTTCTATAACTACCACATAAAGAGGCAACGGCTTTCATGAGTTTTGATTACTTACTGATTCTTTCATCTATTGTTAGGTACAGGAACTAATTAGGTATTTATGTTAAGCGTTCATAATAGAATCTAATTATTTAAAAATTGACATTTTTTTTATTCCTTTGTATTCATCTAATGACCTATCTGCATACCAAATTTCAACTCTCTAGGTCATCTGGAACTGGTTTAGAGTTATGATCAGTCAGTCAGTCAATGATAAAGATTAGGATTTTTGGACATTAATATCTAAACAACCGTTTGAGATAAGCTTATGAAATTTAGAACACATATGTATCTGGAAATTTTCAATATATGAGCCAATTTTGATACGTTTATGTGAAAAAGTTTTAGATTTATGAAGGGGTAAAAAGTGGCTCCAAATGGTTCGTGTCATATTACACAAGGTGCGGCTCGCCAGTTCTGTTACTTGAACTTGGCTTGACACGTTCCCGCGTGTCTAGACAAACCATCCTATTGAATCATTCTACTATTGAAAAAAACCGCATGAAAATCGGTTGTGTAGTTTTAAAGATTTAAGCATACATAGGGACAGACAGAAGAAAGCGACTTTGTTTTATACATACTATGTAATGATAATGATGATTTAACATATCCGCTTCGTTTGTTACAGGAACCATGTGCTTGGACTATCATCAGGGATCCAAGAAATAGGTGGCATTCGCTGGAGTCTCGCTGCCTGTTTGTTTGCAGCATGGGTTATAGTATTCCTCTGCCTATGTAAAGGGGTGCAGTCATCAGGAAAGGTCTGAAATGTTTTGTTTCTTTCAGTTTTAGTATTTTCTCATAATTAATATTTTTTATAACAAACCATAATGGTTTAATAACAAAAATATTAAAATTAAGGTCAATATATGTACCTAGTATTATATTATTATGTAAATAAAACGTTGGTTGTGATTGTGATAAAATTAATTTTATTTTGTATTTTTTAGGTTGTTTATTTCACGGCGTTGTTTCCTTACGTCGTTTTGGTTATTTTGTTCTTTCGGGGAGTAACCTTGCCAGGAGCATCCACTGGGATATTATTTTATCTCACACCAGACTTCAGTCAACTGGCAAACGCTCAAGTAAGGACGAATTCAAGTTATTAAATTAGACTTAATTATATATTGCGAATATTTAAGAAGTATGCAATAAATCAAATCTGAACTTGAAATCTTTGTAACATTCTAGGTATGGGGTGATGCCGCAGTTCAAATATTTTTTGCTTTAAGTCCGGCTTGGGGTGGCTTAATAACGCTGTCATCGTACAATAAGTTTTCTAATAATTGTTATTTGTAAGTATATTCGATTTATGCTTGATATTCTGCTTTAAACTGCATTTATAGTTTTATATCGTATCGTTAAAACAGCGTCATTCCTTTCATGTATAACTATTTAAAGTATACACTTATTCATTCAGGGATTCATTGATTGTCGCCGTATCGAACATAGCGACGTCGTTCTTCGCGGGCTTAGTAATATTCTCAGTGATCGGGTTTCTCGCTCACGAGTTGCACGTGAGCGTGGACCGCGTGGTGGACCAGGGAGCCGGCCTGGCCTTCATCGTGTACCCCGAAGTGGTCACTCGACTGCCCTTATCACCGCTGTGGTCGATTTTGTTCTTTTTTATGCTGTTGACCCTTGGGCTTGATTCGCAGGTAAGTTCTTATTAAATCATTGCTATTAAAATCTAATATAAACCATTTAAAGTCTTGCTATGTAGAGTTGGTGTTAAATGTTGTTTAAAATAATATCTTTTATTGTATCATGTATTTACGTCTTATTCGTATATTTCAGTTTGCATTAATGGAAACTGTTACGACGGCTATACTGGACAGATTTCCCAATTTCAGGGAGAAGAAAATTTGGGTAGTTTTAACCGTTGCAGTTTTCGGATACCTCGGTGGACTGATCTTCACTACAAACGTAAGAGCTTGTAACCCCTTAAACTCAGTTTTATTTCTGAGAGTTTTAAAATCTTGTAAAAGTATTTAGTAACAAAATCATGTTTCGAACATTTAGATCGAAAAGGTTAATATGTATTTAAATTATTATATAAAATATAAAATATTTTAGAGCGGAATGTACTGGCTACAATTAATGGATAAATATGCAGCAAATTGGTCTGTATTAATAATTGCAATTGGTGAATGCATTCTTATTGCGTGGATATATGGCGCTGAAAAATTTTGTCACGATATTGAACGTATGATTGGACGCCAGTCTAAAACCTGGGTCTTCTTTTGGAGTTCAATGTGGAGAGGCATTACACCCGCGGCTTTGATTGTGAGTATACTCACTATACTGGTAATATATTCCCACTAGCTGTGCCCCGCGGCTTCACCTGCTTAGTTTCCGTTCCCAGGGGAATACCGGAATATAAAGTAGGTATTCTATGTGTTCAGGGATCCAGAGTATCACCTATCTACATACCAAATTTCAACTAAATCGGTCCAGCCCTTTGAGCCTTTTCCGTGGATGAGTAACAAACATACATCCATACATACATTCTCACAAACTTTCACACTTATAATATTAGTATGATAGAATTTCATGGTAACAAAGATATCAGAAATAAGTGAGAAATTGCATAAAAAAATTACGACTTTCCAGAAAATTATGACTTTGTATTTATTTGAGTAAAATTCAAATATTCAAAATTTATTTAAAGTTGCGACAACTCAATTCTTTTAATCAGTAGGTACTAGTAATGCGGTCCCGCTCTATTTCCTACTTCAAAAAAAGTCTAAATAAAAGTGCTTAGGACAGCATGTTACAAATCTCCTATGCCTATTTAATTTTACTTTAAAATAGTTATATATCATTTTTATTTAAAGCAACAGAACAAAATTCCGGAAGGTTCCATTAATGATGAATACAATGTTATATATTGCAGTTTATACTAGCTTTCAATTGGATTGAATATAAGCCTGCTACATACGGACACTATGTGTACCCAATGTGGGCGGACGCTGTAGGATGGA
>DWAJ01002321.1:0-18063 GCA_018238005.1 Eurema mandarina
AACGAAACCTGCGCAGAAGGCAAAAATAAGGTATCGAGGGGACGGCATGGCGCGCGGGGCGCGTGATCGTCGGGTGCGCGAGCGTTGATTGGTTCTCCAGTCGTGTTGTCTTTCTCGCACCAATACGTCAATTCCGAGCGCGATTCTACTGATGCGCAGCTATTGTCGTCTATTTATTATATATATTTTATACAATAGATAGAGTGATTCAAGAGGTAGTTATACATGCATAATATATGTGAGCGAAGCCGAGGCTGCTCACTAGTTTTTGATAACCGTATTATCCTTTATTATGACGTACTTTTTAACCTAACATAGCTTTAGATAACCATTTTGACTATTTTATAGCCTGTTGTTTTAGAATTATTTAACGTTTTGTTTTAAATTATCTCAAGGACACAAAATATTCGCGTCATATATGTATTACCCTATGTGTAATGTTGTTCAACTTACGTTTAACTTAGGGAAGTTTCCTCGAGCCTAATCATCTCGAAAACATAGAGTCAATAGTCACACTAATTGTGTATCATTTGTATGTGTAATAGAACAATTGTGCTAAACATTATTTGACATATTATTTTTAAGGTATTTTAAATGAGAGGCTTTTTACTTTTAACATTACTTTGTAATTAACTACATTGGTCATAAATATAACTCGATGTAAGGCCGTTATTGTGCGATTTAACCCTGATATAATATAGCTACCCTTTTAACGACTTTTAGTACCTAAACATGTTTCTTAATTGCATGATTTGCATATGCCTATAATTCACATCAATAAAAGTTTCATAGTTCTGACTAAAATTTAATAAAGTTAGTTTCAAAGAAATGCTTTCACTAAATTGTATTATTAAATTTGAATAATATATTTTAAGTTAAACTCCAATATGAAACTAACAAAGTCTATCTCTTTAGTCTTTACACTATTTTCAGTCCTCCCTACAATATAAGTGGTTATTATCAAGAACAAGATACCAAAACTTCGTCTAACAAGAACCAATTAGTGACTGCGTTATAAGCCATGAGTTTATTAGCTACATGATATGATGTAGGTATATGAGCTACATGAGTACATGAGCCGTATGAGCATAATTATAATAGCAACGTCTCACCGGTTATTAACCCATGTCTACGGATTATTTTGTTAAGGATGGACGGCGCCGGGAATCCTAGCGAAGTGGGTCGATGTTTAAGTATAATCCTCCCTTCTTTGACCTTGTTATGTACGGCGAGTGTGCCCTGACAGACGCACTGTCTCTTGTTTGCTTGTAAGGTGATTTTCTTTATTTAGATATCCGTCCTTTGTGTAAGGGAAAATTTATTGAACAATACTGGCTTCTATTTAATGTAGTACTGACGTTATCCTATAGTTAAAAAGACTTTTAGGTTTTATGAATAAATTTTAATTGATCAAATTTTGTATTTCCTGTAAAAAGAGATTGTTTTTTCTCTATAAGTAATAAATAGAAAAAGCAATTCACATTACATTCTGGGATGGTGTATCACATTTTGTTTTCGAGTATAGAACTTTCTGGAGGCAACTTTTAATTAAAACGTATTGCGATTTGCGAATAGATATTTACGTCTTCGCTATTTACGATGAAAGATTTATGTCGCTGCATTACGAGTATATTCTAGTGAGCTTTATTAGAACAAATCGTTTTGCTTGTTCGACACAATAGTAACGTCTTTTTAATGGATAGATATTATCGCCATTATGGGATATGCCTACATATTTTTGTGAATCTATATTTAATTTAAGAATAGATTTCGAATAACAGAAAAAAGTTAAACGACAAATATTCATCAGCCCATAATATATTATAAAATTATAAAGTTACCAAAAACATCATAATGTTGTTTTTGGTAACTTATAAATAAGTATAACTAACGTTAGTTAGACGTATACAACGTGTATCAGAAAAGTGTGGTCTTTGTCAGTTTTGCGTGATGTTCAGATGCTCATAGATAGTCTATATGCAAGTCCCCGCATTAAAATAAACATATTTGATAATTGAATTAAATAAATTGTTGTTCGTTAGCCCGATTAAAACTTGAGAACGGCCGAAGGGATTCATGTTGTCTTAGTCTTAAAATATTCGTGAAAGTCTAGGGAAGGATTAAAAGGTGTGAAATTTTCGAATCATTTCTATAAAACCATTTATATAAAACTATAAAAACCGTCCTTTTCTATTTCCCATATAAACGTTCAAACGTCAATTATAGATCTTATTACTGATCTAATGTCACTTAATATAAAAGAGTTCTTATTACAACGTAATACCCTTATTATAATCGTGCAAAGCCGGGGCTGCTAGTTCATCAATAAAATAGATAATATGAAAATCATTAACAAAAGTGTTACATCACTATACAGTGTAAGAACCATATTTTATTTACCTCCTCAAAAACTGCTGCGCTCCTGGTATACGCCTGGTATAGTACGCGTCATTTATCTTAAGCGATTGACGAGAATAGCTGCGCATCGGTAGAATCGCGCTCGTAATTGAGGTATTGGTGCGAGAAAGACAACACGACTGGGACAACCAATCAACGCTCGCGCACCCGACGATCACGCGCCCCGCGCGCCGCGCCGCTACCTCGAAACCTTATTTTTGACTTCTGCGCATGTTTCGTTCAGCGCTAAAGATTCGTGACGCGTACTATTCACGAGGGCAGCCGCCGCTATCGCATCGGCCTTGCGCCAAATGGTGGTTGTTAGTTTTTCACTAGCCTACCGCCTACCGTCAACTGTCAATAAATCTTTCGAAGTACAATCGACGAGTCTCCCGAAGGCTTACCAGATGCACAAACACAGATTCACACATTTCATAATACTCACTTTTCGTAAAAGACACTTCTTTAAACATAATTCAATCAAAAAAACAAATTGCAAATCACACCGATCGACCGAAATCCGCAAGTACTACAATGTTTTTCACGTAGCATGGGTACGGTGACATTTGACTTATTCCCTTACTCCCATAATTCATTTCTAAATAATTTAAATAAGACCTTGTAAATTACTAATTATTGTTTATAAAATTTAAGTCGCGTAAAAGGCACCGACATTCAAAACGTCGAGTTTTTTTTTTGAGGGTAGTCACTAGTCAGTCATGTCTAACCGACATTCATACAGTATGAAAAAAATACCTAGTATTTTACTGAATGTTCTGTGTTTGTGAGTTAAAACGCATTATTTGTGTAATCTTTTGTGCCTTTTGTGTACCGGACACATGTAAGTAGATACCTCTTACGACATTTTGTGATCCTAGTATAGGTCGCGTCACGGATGTTTAGCGCTGGACGAGAATAGCTGCTGCTGCTGCTCGACAACAACACGACTGGGGAACCAATCAACGCCGTCCCCTCGATACCTTATTTTTGACTTCTGCGTAGGTTTCGTTCAGCACTAAAGGTTCGTGACGCTACTTACACCGCACAGTTCCATTTTCAAACGTTTCATTAGAAAATTCATTAGACCTGTGCAATTAAACGTTATAAACTTTGCGTGCTACAAAACAATATTTGCCAGAAAGGTATTTTAAATTAATGTTATATGTTATATTAAATAAAATAACAACGAACTCGCTCATATCTCGTTTGCCATTCTAAGAAATAAGTAAATAAGCTCTTCTATGAAAATAGTGGAAAGAATTTTTTTTTATATGGCACAAAGATTTTTTAACCAGGGGTAATACCTATTACAGATATCAAAGATTCACTAAACAATGTCTAGTTTATTGTAAGCAGTGTCAAAGACTCTCGAGTCTCGCCTCGCAGCTATTTACAGCTTAAAAGAAAGCCATGTCTATAGTCAATACTAGGACTTTAATTATATTATAGTTTTGTTATTTATGCTTAAATTTACTATAAGATTCAGTATATTTTCACTTCACATATACTATTAAATATTACGTATCATTACACGGTACGATCTTTGACTAATTTATTCTATTAGATTAAGGTACCTATTGAGTCATTCCAAAAGGTGACTAGGTACTTCATTCACTCGCTATTCAAATGTCCAGTTAACAAGCATGACAATGTTAGGCTATTAGTGAATCATGCTTGATACATTATTTAATCATTATTATTATTGTTTCTAATATTATGTTCGTGGTTCTACGAACACTTAACTTAATGGTTAATGACAATCAATTTTAAATAAATGTAGAAATCAGAAACCTTCTGAAGACAGCTTTATAAAAACCCTCAGAATATAGATTATTCTGTATTCTGAGTAACTAAATGTCATTGCTATATCTACATATATCTTTAATACGTATATTATATTATATTCTTTTTACCCCAAACTTGTTAATTAACTAGTTACATCCATGTTCCTGTTACGACATATCCATATACCCAATGTTTATAAATTTTTCTATCGTCTTCTCGGCATAGAACAGCTTTACAAGGGTATATCAAATTAATCAAATCAGTCATGTTATTTTTAACTGCAATATTCAACTAAAAGAATGCATATAAAATGCATATAAATAAATATGAATAGAGAGAGATTGATAAGTTCGCAGAGTCTGTTAGTGTTGTTATTGTTGTACAACATAATATACCTAAATATGAATAATATAAACTTCATTTAAATTAAATAAAAAAAAACTTTTCTGTACATAACCAATTCAATAAATATTAAATGTAACGTCACATAGCGACATCTAGTTGTAGTCATCAGAAGTATAATATTTTGTTTAAATATAACCATAGATGGCGCTGTAACAAAAGCATAAAATGTTAAATAGCGACATCTAGTATGTATAGTAGAAACTAATTGTTTCACAACAAATAGTGATATTACACGTTTATAGTAGCCCAAGTACTTTTCACAGATGGCGCTTAATATAATAAGCCATCCTTAAAAAATAATTGAAAGTACAGCCGTAAGAATAAAACTAAATTATTGTTATTAATATTGTTAGATTAATTTTCGATTACATATTTAAAAAAAGTTATTTCACACAATATTATCATAGACATAAAGCTACCTCTTGAGTCGCTTTATCTGATAAAAAAATCACGTAGTTTTAAAGATTTAAGCATACATACCGACAGACAGAAGAAAGCAACTTTGTTTAATACTACGTAATGAATTGAAAACCAATTATCAAACTGCTTAATATGTGTAAATAAAAATTATTTTTTTATTCAACTTTGAGCTTTATGAAGACGACCAAGTTTTAAGAAGTTAAACGATTTAATTGAAAGTACACAGGAAACGAGTTTAGGGCGAGGTCACATCACTTTAATCGATCATTTCTTCTGTTTCCTACATGGTCGAGGTTACCGGCCATTTCGAAAGCCGAAAACTAACTTGTTAAATGTTGATAACACCAATTTTCATTGGCCATTAACTTATTTTAACTGGTTCATAACTGAATTATGATCATGATATTATCGTGATAAATATTCCACTTTAAATATTAAATGATTCAATTTTACGATTATCAAATTTATGTTGATTAATTAAACCTATTTCATAATTGTATAAATTCGAACTATGACAAACTAACACTTAAACTTTATCCTTAACAAAATAATGTTCTACTAATAAGTAATACTTAGTGTAGTTCTACTAAAAGTAATATAATAGTTATAACATTCTTTAGCACTTTTTTAAATAGAAGTCCAAAACAAATCCCAATGTTCATATAAAAGTAAATTGTATTAGAAATTAATTGACAACAACAGGGACTCGATAAGGTGATAAATTTTATATATTCAAGCCTTACAGTTTATAGCTCAGTCAATAAACAAAATAACAATATGTCCAGCAACCTGGGTGTGGTAGAATTTAAATTGCCTCAACAAATCTACTGCCCACTGATATGAACAAAAGATACTGGTTTCGGAGTGTTTTCATATTTGATTAGTAAAAAATATTTAGAGCTATTAAGTCACCTATGTACAAAGAAACCGTCTTATCATTAAGCTAAATGTCGAACGATTAAAGTATTGAGAGTTAGACTTAATTAACATTATTTTAAAATCTATTTTTAGCCATATACAATCCTAGCTGACCCGTGCCCACTTCGTTGGGGATAATGTTAATTAATGTGGCTTTCTATTGGTGAAAGAATTTTAAAAATCGATTCAGTAGATTACCCCTTACAATTTAACAAATACACAAACTTTACTTCTTTATAATATTAGTATAGATGAATTACGCAAATTATAATTATCGTTCTTTTGTCTTGGTTCTTTTGTTTTGAGATGCCATGGTTTTTAAACTTTAAATTATATGTCACTCAATAACATTACTTTGTTGACAGTCCACTAATAGGCAATCAAATGTTTTATTAAATAAGAATCAACAAATTTAAAATAATTACCTTTCTAATTAATTCATAACGACAGTAATAGTGCGTGTAATAAGGTTCTATTTGCGTCTAAAGGTAATGTTATATTCAAAAGTGTATGTACAACATTTATAAGGTATTCGTTCCTACTTATAATTATGTAGTCATATTGTATGTAAAATGAAAAAAGAAAAAAAAAGAAAGTCGTAATGACTTCTATGGTTCCTTATATAAATATTAAATACCCTTTATATGTTCATGTTTTAATATAATATAATAAACCTTTGTTATTTATATTCGCGAGTAAGTAGGATCCCGAAACAATAAGTAGGTTATACTTTAAAGAACTATTTTAATATTTGTTTTATAGCTTAATTTTATTCTAAACGGTAGTCTAAATTCTTTAATGTATTATTTTTCTTATTTTATTTTATTAAATAAGTAGATACTATAGACGATTAAACGTTTAACAACGATTGAACTTGACTGTACATATCTACGGTATTTGATATAGGTACTGCGACTAACAAACTTGTCGATTCGTGGACACTTGTCATTCAAATAGTTCCTTATATGTCATAGATACAGAGTTATATATAAAAAGATCAGCCGACACACGATAAACACTCTTATTTCTATTCAGAATAGCGATTAGATTTGTTTAAAGGTATTTAAAGCTGTAAACCAAGTTTTGGGAGATTGTAACATTAATAAATACCAGAGCAAGTAAGTAGAGAAAAAGTTAAGGAGTTTTTTTTTGAGTACATTACACGTGTCGTGTCGTGTGCCCATTTTTATATTTCTTTAGTTTAATCTGGTTTGATGCCTGGAAATAACCAACTGAGAGACCAATAATTTATTAGGTAGTCTTACAAAATAAGTATTGTATGATTAGTTTTGATTCATATTATTATTTCTCCATGAAATAATTGCATTTTCAAAATAATAAATGAGCATAACTTCACCTAGAGAATATTTTCCTTAAGTAAAATACCTATTAGATAGGCAAACAAAATGCCTCGCTTAAAACTTAACGTTTGAAATTCAATCTAACTAGATCATAAAAATTGATACTGAATTTACAAAGCAAATAAATTTACCAAAAAGGGAGAATCGTGAATATTTTAAAATTGTTTTTATGTATTTTAAAAGTCACGATGATCAACGAAATTGTCTCTAAATGTAAATATCGGAGCGTTCTGAAAGAATGAAAGTTCACGGTTGCAAGCGCGTCTGATTATTCCATTGACCTTTTGAAGTTTCAACACTACTACGTAATATAATTTATGTTCTGTTTAGGAATTTTGCTAAGATTTGCACTTTAATGATCGTGTAAATAGTAACATTCCAATTATTTTAGAGTCTCTAGTTAGTTTATTTTAGTCATTTTTATTTGTTTATAATACGTAAGAAAAACCCTTATAAGAAGGAAGTACTCCTAACGGCTTACATCACTTCTCAATGAGAAAAAAAAACCAAATAGTTACCTTTTTAAAAAAGAACAACGATTTTGAGTATCCCTTTAAAGTGTACATACAAAAATATATGTTAATTAGCTATAAGCTTGTATACGTAGTAGATATATAAAATACAGTTAAGTACGTCAACAAATAGAATGTTTCCAGGAGTTGCAATTCGCAGTATTGAAGCAATAATTTAGAACTAAGCCCATTCAAACTTTACCTTAAATATATTTCCTTGTAATGAATATTTCATTTAATTTATTATTCAATTTTAACAATAATCAACAAGCTACCTTAAGAACGCACTATTAAAATGAAGTAAGCGTTGATTTTTTATATTAGGTAAAAAAAAGTCGAATTTCAACATTGTAAAATTACAGCAATCAACTAAATGCTTAAATGTATTTTTGGTCATCGATCAAATTATATATGAAACGATTTCAGAGCTGACAGAATTTAATTTATGTAAACCGGCGATTATCCAGACATTAAGGTATCGTAATGAGTGACATTTAAGTTAAGTAACCTTGATTGTTGTCGAATCTATAGCGTTGCTGTACTGTTTCTAAGAATTGGAGCTGTGCCGATTGAGATCGTGAAAGGCTTCAAATATATATACAATTTATTATTATATTTTCCATAGTATCTTAAATATTCTTTAAACAAACCTATTCGCGGAAAATGAAGAAACATGTGAAGGATGACAATTGTTGAAAACTATTTTGATCAGGTTTTTTGAATAATGTCCCAACATCTGTATTGATTCTTAAGAATGGGACGAAATATTATTTTTAAAATATTCTTAATTGGGTCATTTTATAAAACTCATTTCAATGAGTTTTTCATAAATTTTTCCGATTTCGGTGCTGTAATTCCTGGTTAAAAGAAGGTAGGTTTTATCGAGTTCAAACTTCAAACAAATCAAAACCTTACGACCTAAATATCGAATTAGGCATTTCCTTAAGATTTAACCGATAATAATATTTAAAAGTAAAGCTTAATATATTCTTCGAGAATGTTCGCTATGAAATATAGGTGTTAAAGGCCCATTTGGACTGCTATAAAACAGAATTCAAGTAGACAGGAGGTTTCGGTATGACAAAGAATGTAGCGTGCCCTCGTTATACCTCGGTCACGATTTATTCCTACTGCATTACTAACATTCTTTTTATAAGGCTATATTATATTTCGAGAAACAAGACCTTGCTATCACATGTCCGCTTAAACTATATTGATAATAAATAAGAACGTAAGTAAAGTGGTCATATGAATATTCTTTAAGGGCTCTCTTATGTGTCTTATTGCTGAATGTTAATCCTTATAAATGTTACATTCGATTTTAAATGCTGCTAACTGGCACACGTCACGCATTAATGAACAAGTTATTACTGTAAAGTGTCATAATACGTGTTCTTGAGCTTTATTGGTCTATAATAATCTGAACTGGTAATGCATTATTACATCGATCAATCGAAGAAGGAAATAAGTGTTTACTATATTGTGACGCATGTTTGTAAATTTAATTTTATTGTAGTTATTGCTATCTATGAAAATATTAGTATGGACGTTTATTCCGGCTATATTAAGTGTTAATAATATGTATAGACTTCAATGATTAATTGATATTAATTATTAATATAATAATATAATTGATAGAGATACATTTCTTAAGAAAATAAGTCTCCCGTTATGGCAGTAAAAAGTAAAAACTTTCGTATGTTATTTTAAAATATAGCTTTTATTTTTGATTTACTTGTATCTATAATTAAATATCAATTAAGATAATTAATGGGTCATTTATAACAATTGTGCCGATTTCGTGAGATGTTTTTATAAAAATTGGCGCCAAGCGTGTTATATTTATTTGCCGTGAGCATTAACATTTGCGGTTACAGCTACCTGTATTCAAACATTTACATGCTATAAATAAAATATTTTCTATGTCATAAAAATAAAAATCAACATAACATCACGCGAAATCTTTGATGCTATACTACTTGTGCTTCAATAAAAAAGCATACTCCCTTTTAATAAGGCAACTCGCACCATCAGTTTATTCACCAAATTCTTGATATTTCTCGTATTATATAAATGTGCATGCATATTTCCTTATACATATTAGCCTTCCTCTTGAGCTCTATATATTGAAAAAGTGCATTACATTTAAAAATAGCATTCATAATAGACATATTATAAATTTCGGTTCATTTAAATCTTGTAATGCCACTTCTGTGTTGCCTCATTTTTCTTTAAATTAAACCTAAAGTAACTGACATTTATTACGATACGTTTAAAATTATTATTATAGACCTATACATTTCTCGTACGATTCGCTTCAAAATGACATCAAATAATCTATTCTGTTCAAGTACCTAATTAGATGTCTCAAAGCACTGAAAACAATAGAGTGTGGGTATTTGATATTAGCAGTGATATTGGAAATCAACATAATGCATACAAATGCTAACTATTAGATAATGAGTTATTGAGTTGCCGACGCGACGGGAACTATCAATTATAATTTTGATGATATTATCGTTCCCATCAATGTTATTAATCATTCTAAATCTTGTATTATAATTTCACTATATTGGCTGCTATTTGCATTTGAACATAGATTATTTGAAGTTAATCGTTATGACTTTTGTTCTATAGTAATTCTATTATGAGGTAGTATGTTAGGTTCTGGCGCTGTTGAAGGGACCTCTGGACTAAATAAATCGTTTTTTTTAAACAAATAGATTACCTATATATATTCAAGAAGAAGTTAAAAAAGGCGAGATAAAGATTGTAACGTTGTAATGTTGTTTTTAATCAATAACCCCGACATTGTTGTCGTTTTTTGTTTTAAAAATATCATATTGGAGAAGTCAGTATTTCTTCTCCCCTATGAGTGTTCTTATACATTATTTATTTATTTATTTATTTATTTATTTATTCTCCTCTTTACATCTACCTTTACAGGCCTTAACCTAATGCGATAGTGCAGCTATCAACTAATAATTATATTAGATGTACATTAGTACATCTTATAATACTTAATTAATATTAAAAAACAAAAATAAACACACTATCCTATCCTAAACATAAAAATAGTGTGAAAATAAAACATACAATTTACGTAACTAATAATATGTGACTTAACGGTTAGTAGGTTAGTTCAAAACTTATTTTTCTTTAAAGCCTGCAAGAAATTATATAAAAAAACAGCTCCAAAATATGATTGCAAAGGGCGGCCTTATTAGTTTAAATAAGCCATAAGGATAAGGGTAGTCGTGCCTGTGTTTTATAACTTAACTGCTTGTTTCTCTATTCCATATTAAAAATTATACATTAACGCTAAATTTCATTAAATTTATACTTAGTTAAGGAAATTCAATAAAACTTTAAACCTCATAATCAACAATCAATCTGGTAACGAAATTTATTAGACTTATATTAAAATCAATTGCAATGATTGCTTAAGAATTAAAATAAAATAGCGATATAAATCGTCATTAATCGGCGTCGCCATTTTGACCGATTGCTTCATAATTAATGGTAGGCTAGGCATGAATTTGTAGCAAAGTGATAAAATAGATAAGTAGGCAATTATAGGCGCTTTACTTCGAACACCTGCTGTGTGCACGACCACTGTTTGACTTGAAATATACAATATTTTAATAGGTTCAAGAAAATTAAACTAATCAAACATAAAGGATTACGTGAAAAACTGTACGTTAAAAAGTATGATTAACTTACTATTATAGATATCTTCGACAATAATTATATGCAACCATACTTAAAGGACGTCTCTGTTATTTACTTTGAGAGTTCGTAATACAGATCTGTCAAAATAACTCGACTTGAGTCGATCTTAAATATGAGGCAAGTTTAAAATACTTAAACTGTGCCTGGTGACAACAAGTGCTCTTAATAATATGCTTTCTTTTTACTGTATTGCCTGCATTGTTCTATATGTAGGTTAAAATTTCGAAAAATAAATATACTTTAATTTTAATATTAAACTTTTCTTACATTAAGTAATGAGGATAAGCATTCGTAATTCAATTAAAAAAGTTTTAAAATTAACCCCGTTCTTTCATTACTTTTTCCGTAGACAACAATGCATTCGTTTTTTTACTAATTAGAACAAAAATACACAAAAAATATTTTAATTAATTCTGTTTCAATTCCTCTATTAAGCTTAGCATTTAGCTAAGATTAAATCTACCGCCCCCAAATGTAAGTCTTGTTATAAAAATGAAATTAATTTCTTGTTCGATCAATTAATCCGGCTACCGGAGTCCGGATTAAATATTGAGTCGTGTTGATATTGAAGCCGATTAAATAATTCATAACTCGACGCGGAACAATGGACCGACATTCGTATGTATATTTAAATATTGTATTTTATGTTAATGTTTATTATAGTAGATAAGTAATAGTATATAAATAAATTAAGGAGTAGGAGTGTTTAAGGATCATTCTTTCGATTAATTAAATTGTAAAATAGTTGTGTCCCTCGGCTTCATATAAAAATCTCTTTATTCAACTCCTGAAACCTATTATAGCGATATTAAGTAATCTTTGTCTTTAATAAGTTTCTAGGGTACTTAAAATTATTGAAATCCGTTGATTGGTTAAAGCCTTAAAAAAAAGTAGGCATGTACAATCAAGTAATGTAATAGTAGATATTAGTTCTAGTATTTAATTTAATCCATACATGCTCATTTTACTGGTTTGCGGTGAATTTTTCGCAGAAAACTGAACCGCGTCCATGCGACCCCGCCCATGTCAGATTGCGCGAAGGAACGCCGGGTTTTCGTCGGCAGTGTACCATCTTGTACGAGTTCGAAATAACCGCCTTCTCTTCCGGACAGGACTCAATATCCGTAACATGATTTCCTACTGTTAAAGGAAAAAAGATATTCCTATCTGTGTCTGTACTTAGGATTTAATAAAAAGTATAAATTACCTATGATTCATAAATACAAAATCTGAACCTCGTATTTCAACATACACACGACAGATTACATTGTTCTACAACATATTATTACAAGCTAAAGAATGTGTCCAAGAATTTTGACCTTGTCATTTTCCACGCTATCACTAGAGTACAATTACTCATTCTAGATAGACCTATATCTATATCTATATCTATATATCTATAACATAATTGTTTGACGTTGAAGAGTAGGTCTCTTTAGGTAAACCCTGATAGACCGGTTTAACTCATTTTCAGTTCTGGGAAAAAGTTATACAGTTTTTATATTTCACTTAACTGTTTAATTGCTTCGTAATAAGGACTATAGGTATATGACGCCGATACATTTTTCCGGTTATGATAATAGAACTGTTAAGATTTGTACTAATAGTACCAGGTTAGACAAGCTAAGATAAAAGTTTTGGTTTAATTTGTGGTATCTACTTTTTATTGTTGCATTTACATTACGTTATTATATATTTTAGTGTTCCTTATTATTTTTTTGCGTTAACAAACAGATACATTAGTATAATTTCGATGATTGCAGATCACTTGATAAAAATCTTTTTTTTTATGTTTGAAATCATGGACATTGGACAAATAATGCATACTAAAGACTTTGGGGTAGATTAGTTAGTTAAGTAGGACTCCTATCGAAACAAATCCTACGGTAGATGGCATATGAAATTAGCCTAATAAAATAAGGAATTTCTTCCAGGCAATAAGAACAACAATATTAATTTTTTAAACTATTTTTTTAAGAAACTTTTTAAAACGGATACAGAATTTGATTAACTATAACTAAAAAAATATGTACCATGAACATTGTATGCTCTAGTATAGTAGGATGACAGATATATCGCATACGTTTGTCAGTACTCAGTAGCCAATATTTGCTTACTGTATACAAAAAACGTATAACGAGTCAGGTACCTATATGTTATTAGGTTACAGTTCTGACTACTACATAAAAGACATCCGATTGATAGTGTACAAAAAAATTATTGATCATGCCGGATACATTTTTAAACTGTGCTTTTAATAACCATGTCTTATGAAACCCATACCAACGAATCCAATTAGCATGTCGACAACGTTATGATACGTTTTGAATTTTAATATAAATCTTTAATGATAGTTATTACATAAATTAAAATTAAACTCATTATAATATTCTCTTGATTGATAACGAAACTTTGTCACAGATATCATAAGTTTTCAATATGTAATTATAATTATTTAAGGACATGTCTAGTGGACTTTTGTAATAGTGTGCTGTAAAAAGCCGTTTAAATAACTGTACTCACTTGAGATGTATTTAAATTTAAGTTTGCGTAGTAATTCGAGTAGACTCATGTTTTAACTGTGACAATCTTCTCTTGTTTAAATGCCGCGTGCCTTAGTCCTAAGGGACTCTCATTCCAAGAAGAATATTAAATCGAAAAACTAGTAAAAAATAATGTGTCTTTAATTTGTTTAAAGTTACCGATTTTGTCCTTTACTACTCGTTAATAAGAATACTTCTACTACTAAGTATAAAATACCAATGTAACTACTAAGTAGTATGTACTAAGCGAATTGAATAATTATTTTATACATACGTATACATACGTATAAAATAATTATAACATGATCTTTAACTTTACATAATTATGTCTTAATAAATTACATAAGTTCAAATCAAGAGAAAAAATGATATAACTTACCGATAAACATAAGTCTTACAATCGCATACCGATGTAAGCTTCATGACGCAATTTACGAAGACTAATTGCTTACTATGATCATTAAGTTTCAATTTATGTATGAACATTTAATAAAGGGCATATATGGTCATTTGTTATTTGCTACAGTGATTCATGGTTCAGAGTTAAGGTAAAGAGATAGGATAAGACTGATAGGCATTCTTCATCTTAAAAACAGTATCTACGTACATTTAAATATTTTAAAACTATGCAAGCGAATTTCATGCGAGTTTTTTAATAAAAAGAGGAACGGAGTGCAGCTATTATGTTATAAATGAGAATTTAATAGACCGGTTTATTTAAGAGTTTTTTTTTAAACCACAGAAAATCACAAACATTAACTCCTACAAATAGATATAGTAGTATAGATATTGTATTTAACATATAAAAATTGGTCAAGTTACTTGCAATAGAGATTATATTTTTTTTAATTATATTTTACGCCACATACTATATTCATTATATACATATCAATTTCCAAACGGATCCTCTATTTATTTTGTGTTTAAATCTCAGAGATGAGATCACGATTCGACTGCCAAATACGATATGATAAACATCACATATTTGCATTCAATATAATGCCAATAAAAACTAAATAGCTCAAACAGAGCGCATCAAAGTGCTATCAAGAAAACCCCATGCGAAGCGGAAGCGAGGAAATCCCGACTGTGTACATAAGATATAGTGTATAGCTAATTTAATCTTCATATCCGTCACAGAGCAGCATATCTCCTCATACGATCTTTATGTATCTTTGAAATCTTATGTGTATTCTAAGTATATATCATACTCTGTGGTCATTGTGAATAACGAGTTTGTTTAATGCATATTATAATGCCCTATTGTTTTACAAATTAGATTGTTAGTACATAGTCGTAGTCATGACAGTGTGAAGTCTTGATTAAGGGACATTGTGATTAACTACGCGTAATTATTTTGCATGTAAGGCATTTTAAGAATATTGTCGACTTTTTGAACGGAGTTTAGGTAAACTGTGTTTACATTTAATGCACTTTTTTGACGTTATTTCCCCTTTACAGTTTACTGTTGACTACAAAAGTATATAAACAATTTCAATATCACAATACATCGTAATACACGGACGATATCGTGTCTATTTTGGGCTGTAATTTATAGAGGTGATTGATTGATAGTGATGTTGGTATGAACATAAATTTGGAAACAATTATTATTCTAGTTATATATTGTTGTTTGTTTTAATAAAATTATAAAAGAACTAAAAGGATGTGTTATGAAATGACTCTTATAGGTCATCTAACTGAGGTCGTGAAAGTGCAAGAATCATACTGAGAAACTGCTGCACAGTTTGGTCGGATTACAATAAGCAAACACTAAAGATTGCTCTTAAATATAATAGTTTGTGCATTACAAAAGAACTGTTTAATACATTTTTTTAACTGTCGTCACTCATTGGGTAAATATTATGATGAGTAACTTTATGACGAATGCCCGCTTTTAAGATTAACCTATGACCTAATTGTCTGTCTAACTAATAGTTAATTGAACCATAAAAAGTTTGACATGGTCATTGCTACTGGTGTATTACGTGTAGCTTAAAATAACTGTATGATCGAATATTTTAAGCTTATGTGTTTTGGAATTTGGAACACGGTGATCTGAGAATAGGTTTGCATAGAATTCGTTCTAAGAGTTATTGAGGATTTTCCTAGAATAAGTATAGGTTTATTCTTTTAGGACAGTATTAAGCACCAATCAAAATAAATTTTAAATCTTATTTTTTTTTTGACGCGACAATGTCATACTAAAGTATTCTAGTCAGTTAATTGAGATTGTGAAACTTGTAATAGATTTCCAAAATTGTATAATAAGAACCTATTACATTTAAGGCGACTTTAGTCACAAAGACTTTTGGTATAAATATTTATCAAAAATATAAAAAATAGTCATAGTAACACTGTTCGTATAACAAAATTTTCTTGAATATTCCAAAAACATATTAGTTTTGTGACAACCTTACAATTCCGTCTTCTAATTATCAGCGCATCGAACTGTTTTCACGGCTAACAAAATTAGACACACATTTTTAATTAAAATAACAACATAATGTCTACGTAATATAATGTATAGGTCGCGTCACGAATCTTTAACGCTGAACGAAACCTGCGCAGAAGTCAAAAATAAGGTATCGAGAGGATAGCAAGGCGCGGTGCGCGTGATCGTCGGGTGCGCGAGCGTTGATTGGTTCCCCAGTCGTGATGTCTTTCTCGCACCAATTCGTCAATTACGAGCGCGATTCTACCGATGCGCAGCTATTTTCGTCCAGCGCTAAACATTCTTGACGCGACCTATAATGGACATATTTATACTTGAAAGACATTTATATTTTCATAATTTATAAATTAAGCCGTCAACTTTATTTTTATGACGATAAGTTTTAAAAACTATAAATAAGATCAGATCTATGAAAAGTTTCACTAAACCTTTTATATATAGCAATTTCACAATGCCCTGAAGTAATGTAATATTCATATATATCTAATATTATATTGGTTTAAAAAAACTCATAGTTGGCGCATAAAAGCGCTTTATCGAGTTGCGTAAAAAAATTAATTGCCCGATGAGCCGCCTTGTGTGTATTTACTCTTTCAATTAGCAACTACATTATCTTGTAACACTTGTTACGAAACGACACCTTAAATTACCAAATTATTTTCAACTTTCGCACGTGAACGGCAAATTAAATCATGTAGGTACGCATTCGTTCTCGCTACGTAGAATGTTTGATTGACAGAAACTTTGAAATATAATTAAATAGATATACAGGAACTATAAATATAATGTATTTCTGTTCTATATTAATATACTAACTGTAACTTTCATATAAACTTTGACCCTCCTTCCCTTATAACCCTTGTTTCCAGTTAAAAAGTAGCCTATGTTTTATCTCAGGCTCTAGACCATCCGTGTACCAAATTTTGTTCTAATCGGTTCAGTAGTTTTAGCGTGATGAAAAGGCAGACAGACAGAGTTACTTTCGCATTTATAATTTTAGTATGGATTATAGGTTTAAGGTATTGAACGTTAATATGTAATGAAAACTAAATACCGGGTTCTTTTTATTGTTATGATATTAATTTGGCTCAATTTTGCTGTTTGCTTATATTTTCTACACTAATTATTGTAGACTAGTTGCGCTTCACGTTCTGCCGCAGTCATAGCGGTATAAGTATCCTATATACTTTTCCAAAGCCTAATCAACTTTTGTGCCCAATTCAGTCAATTCCATTGAGTTAGTTTTTGCGTGAAACACCACACATCTTCACAGAATGTCCCATTCAAAATGCTGTTATGTATTGTTACAAAATAAATGACAAAATTTCTACTAATTTCGCTATTAATTTACCAAAAATTTATTCGTTCGGGAAAAGTTTATATTTTCAAAATACCTTAACTTTAGCGCTACCGCATAATTTAATAACAAAAGGCACATACTATCATATCGAATTACGTCTTAATTACTTACTTGTTTTCTTTTTAAACAGTCATCCAAGAGTTCGTACTAAGTTCCTGGTTCAGGGGTATTTTAT
>DWAJ01002322.1:0-18059 GCA_018238005.1 Eurema mandarina
TTTGGCTGAAATTTTGCGTGGAGGTAGATTAAACCCTAGATTAGAACATAGGGTACTTATTATCCAGGTATTGGAACAGAAATGGAAATTTCGCGGATAAATATAGTAACATGTCTTTCTTTCTCGTTAGATGATTATCTGCATTTTATTCGGTACGTTGGAATTAAAAAGCAATTTTTCTTTTCCTTTTCTTCTTATCTCATTCTTTAATCCCTTCTTCATCTTAGATAATACGATTTCTATCTACTTCAAAGGTCTCTGTTTTTATTAAGTTCTAGACTATCTTAATACAAAATTTTCATCAATTTTAATTCAATAATTAAGGCATTAAAGCCAAACAAATTAATGACTAACAATTAAAAGATCAATAAGAAAATACTTAATTTAATAAAATTTATTTCGATTTAACACATTATATAGGTATGACTTTTATAGAAAATTTTCTTAGTCATCCATTTATGTCAATTTTGATGGATGAACGACAACTTTACTTACTTTTGTGAAGCGAAGCGACGAGATAATAATAATTGAGTTTTAATGAATGACTTTACGTGATAAAGTTTTTGAAGTGGGTGTTTTTAATAGATGTAAATGTTACCCGGCGGTAGGTCTCTTTCGCAGGAGACCGACTGGGTGGGTACCCCCACAGTCTCAGACATTCTACCGCCTGAACAGTGACGTGAAAATGTCACTGTGCTCCGGTCTGAAGGGCACTGTAGCCAGCGAAATCCTGGGCTAATGAGTCTTAATATCATCTGACAACTCAAAGTGGGGAGCGTCGGTGTAGTGCACCCCTGCCCGGAGCAAAGTTCCGGGTAGCACTACATTGGCTATGGGCTGGCGTTTCTCTTACCATCAGGAGTGCGTCCAGCTCGTCTCCCCTCTTCATGTTATAAAAAAAAAAAAATTTAATGTTAGAGGAATTTTTTTACCTAAAGAATCCATGGTACTTGTACGTGATATCGGCATTAAGAAGACATTATGACATGTTAAAAAGGCATCAATAGTTCTAACTGTATTTTCTCTTTACTATAATAAAATTCATTATGTGACTTTGAGATAAAGACATTTTTTAATATTTATTATCGAGGGCTATCTATTATTTTATTGATTGTATTAACAGACTCACAAAAACTACTGGACTTATTATAATGAATCTCGAGCGTAAATATCGAGTTGGATATTCGAAACGGCAGTCAGTTGTTCGACTTCTGATTGAAGATCCCTTTGGTTTTGAGGAAGGTAAGATGTTCTTCCTTCTAACTATGAGACACTCATAGTACAAACCAATGATATTATAGTTAATAGATATGTTATACACCTACAAATCAACCGAAAAAAGTGTTCCGCGCGGCAGCGACAGCACATATACATACAAGTCAAAACAATAAAAAAGAGATAAATCATAAAACCAACAAGAAAAAAAATATAGTCGCGCGTAGTTGTTAGTCGCGCGTGTATGCACCGGCAATCAAAAACCTAAAGGTAAAGGTACCTAAAGGTAAGACGGCCTAATTAGGATGTTTTTGCATCTCAAAATTTTACTCTTAAAATATATCTAATTAAAACAATATCATTCGTACGAACTAAAATAATAATTATTGCATAAATATCCTGTTTTATTACCTCTGTTATTACGATGCTACCTCATCTCCATATAATTTAACTCGCTCGATCCGGTTCTCAGTTAATAACAGTGTAAATAAAACGCATTTTATTGCAACACGTACTAGCTTTATGCCTCATTTAGTTTCAAATTCACTCGTGTTCGCTCCAACCGTCTGGCACGCTAATGAAAAGAATATGGCGGTCTGACGGTTGAATTAACCGTCGAACATACGTATTTACAGGTTTAAAGTTTACATGACTTTATAATACTGTACACTAGCGATCAGCCCTGGTTTTGTTCACGTATATTATGCATAAACTTTACTCTTGAATCACTTTATCTATAAAAAAAATCGTATGAAAATCGATGGCGTAGTTTTATAGATCTAAACATACATAGGGACTAGCAGATGAACGGGACGTAAAGTTTTCAGGACAATTATACACAGCGCCATCTAGTTCCAAGGAATTAATTACATAAACATACTTTTCTTTCGTAAATACATACATTACATAGCAACACCCAGACCCCAGAAAAATACAAATGTAAATTACAAATATATTTTTCCGGTGTGGGAATCGAACCCACGACCCTTCGCGCATAAAGCAGTTGTGCTGCTACTGCGCCAAACGGTCGTGAAATTGATTAAAGAGGTAGGTTTAAATGTAAAATAGATACATCATATATACGTGCAAAGCCGGGGCAGGTAGCTAGTATATTTCTACCAGACCAGTACCAATGACTCGGACTTATCACAAAGAACTAATTACCCCTTGAGTTTTTACGACATTTTTCTTTCCCTTTGACAAACTTGGGATTTCTTTTAAACTTCGTCATAAATCAGAAACACTGATGAATGTTGTTCCTTAATAAGATTAATGTTGTTACGAGTTCCAAACTTCGATACTGAAAGAAATGTTTTACGGTGTTATTCGCTATGAGTAATTGGTAATATGATGAAAGACTAGAGCAACATAACACGCGTACAAGCGCAAATCGGGAGATTAAAATGTGATAACAAATTATTCGTTATATTGCAAGCTGTAAGATAAATTATAAGCTATAAGATAAATAGGAACATTCTGTTATATCTTTATATATATGTTGGTCTATTTAGCAATAATTTCGGTTTTTTGCATTCTATTTCCCGTTTAAGGAAATACGAAATTAATATACTAAATTAAACACTATAAATAAATTAAATATATTTATTTAGTCAGATATTTCTGCTATTGTAAGTCGTACAATACTTATTACATTACAGATAAACACAATACAAAAACATATTGAATTTCTTTTCTTGTTCTCGTTTCATAAATAAATCAATAATATCTAACTTCAACGCTACTTCTTATGGCATCAGTTTTGACCGTCTTAGTTTTAAAATAATAATATACCCTTACTGATTATTAGGCTATTTTAAATTTTACAACTAAGTATAGATTAAAATATTCCCGTAAAATTTCAGCTAAACTAGGCGTTGAAAGAGTCACCAGTGAATGAGGACCCAATACAATTTTGTTAAAATGCAAATTATCACAGAGCTGAACCGTCAAAGGCGCATTTTGACCGCAACCCCGCTCTCGGCTATCTGTCCTATCTACCACAACAATTATTCACCCAATCAACTAACACCCTTCAAAATTAAACCTTAACACCTCGACTTAAAGTCCTCCTTCAAGAGATACAAGTTTATGGACCGCAAAGCAATCGGGTCAGTGGTGTATCTGAAATGTACATTTTGCTTTTGCTATATAAGGGTAGGATATAGGATAATGCGCTCTTTGTTAGTAAGAACAGAATAGTTTATTGTTTGACAGATATACTTTTTGTACATATTGCTGTTCAGGTGAAAAGGAATTGAATACCCATTGAGGAACACAATTTATGTAAATCGGAACCAGGCGTTTGTTTGGTGCATTTTAAGACATATTTTGTCTCTTTACAAAGATCTTTTATTAAGGTGAAAAATGAGAAATAACGTTGTAAAACTTTATAGTTAAGCATGTTCTGTATATACGAGCAAAGACTAGGTTATAGTTGATTTAAGATGGTCTATCTGCTTTGACTTAAATTAAGTTCAAACTTCGGAAATTTTTATATGTAACAACTCAACAGAAAACCTTTTCGATATCGTTTTTACATATTATTATTAAATGGTTTATTATTGATAATTATTAATGTTTTTTATATAATAGGGGGCAAACGAGCAAGCGTGTCACCTGATGCTAAGTGATCAGCGCCGCCCATGGGCACTCGCGTTGTCACGAGTGTGTTGCCGGCCTTTTAAGGATAGGTACGCTCTTTTTTTAAGGTCCCGAAATGTATTCTAATCAAAACGTGTGTAAAAATTCTGTAAAGGTAAAAAATGGTAAAGGGTAGATTGTGAGATTGGGAAGGCTAAGACTCAAGAGGTAACGAACTTGGAAAATAGTCTTAGCAATACAAAGCCTCATTCTTAAAATAGCGAATAAAATCATTTCTTTTTAATACAAGTTGGAAACCCACAGTTATTCATCTTCTATAATATAAAAATTAATTGCTAAATGTTTTGGTAATGCATATCTCATGACATCATGTTCCTGGATTTATGAGGATGTTTTTAAAGCAAAAAAATGGTATAAATTTTCGGCTAGCATATACCTATGTATAGTACGCGTCACGAATCTTTAGCGCTGAACGAAACCTGCACAGAAGTCAAAAATTCGTATCGAGGTAACGGCGGGGCGCGCGGGGCGCGTGATCGTCGGGTGCCCGAGCGTTGATTAGTCGTGTTGTCTTTCTCGCACCAATACGTCAATTACGAGCGCGTTTCTACCGATGCGCAGCTATTCTCGTCCAGCGCTAAACATAAATAACGCGTACTGTACCCAGCGTGAGATAAGTCGCATTAGAACAGCTAGTAACTTACTAAAATTCTTACACAAAAATAAGAATCTGATCAAATAAAAGACCTATTAAACAAAGCACTAAAATCTAAACATAAATATATGTAGTTTAATGTTGAGTGGTGAGCACGGAACATTAATACCTATTGTTTATTACTTGTTCGATTCACGTCGAGTCCACTACACTCTTTATCGTTGGAAGACGTGTTTTATGACATGGGAAATATACAGATGAAAATCAGTTCGAGCAAGGCAATACTTGCAAACCTTTTTTTATACTAAACCCGTAGAAGCAATGCATTTATGCATGTGTGCACGAAAATTTTCCTGTTGAATCACTCTATTTGATAAAAAAAAACCCGATACAAATCGGTTTGGAAGATTTATGTATACTTTAAACACAGACAGAAGGAAGTTACTTTGTTATATACTATGTAATGTTAATGCACACGTCTTTCGTTGTCAAAAAAATACTATGATTTTTTTCTTAATATTTGATCTTCTTTACAACGAAACAAAGCCATTTTACAAATCGTCTTTTTTTTAATAAGCCCAGAATCTATTTTTATTTATTTTATACTATGTATGTAATGATATGTATTTGTAAAAAACTAAACTTAGATGGTGAACCCGATGATCATAGCTTATGACTTGATTCTGACGCAGATCTAAAGACAAAAGATGTTTTAAATTTAATTCTCATATCTGACTAGCAATGGATACCTACATGCCACGTTTTGCGGTTTGTTTAGATTACATTGCTGTTTTTTTATTACTAAGCAGAGTATTCTATAGATGAGGAATAAATTTTATTGTTTCATGGAAAATTACAAAATTGAAAGCCAATATTTAATAGTCCTTTTCTATCTTCAGAATCATTGTCCAAGTCTTTTACATCTCGTTCATATGAATAGTAATACATTTTTGAAATATTAAGACAAGCTTGTAGCTTTATTTTCCGTGTATTTCCGCGTTATAATGTCTCCTAGGAGCACGCAACTCATTCTCGTAGTTACTCACACTTTACGACACGCTCGCTACCGGCAATCAAATGATATCGCTACCCTGCTTGACCTATTTATAGATATTTTTGTCTACTATCTTTCACCTGTAGTATGCCTCGCCAATTTATTAAGACAAAATGTCTCCTTAAATGCAACTGTTTAATGTAAAGCAGATTGCAATGCATCTAATTAAAACAATCAAATGATATCGTTACCCTGCTTGACCTATTTATAGATATTTTTGTCTACAATCTTTCACCTGTAGTAGGCCTCGCCAATTTATTAAGACAAAATGTCTCCTTAAATGCAACTGTTTAATGTAAAGCAGATTGCAATGCATCTAATTAAAACAATCAAATGATATCGTTATCTTGCTTGACCTATTTATTGATATTTGTGCCTACTATCTTTCACCTATAGTTAGTCTCGTCAATTTATTAAGACGAAATGTATTTTAAAATATATATGATCATCATACTCAGTGCAGGCAATTTAATAATACAGAAATAGACTTATTATTTATTAAACCACACAACGTGGTGAGTAGGTATCAACCTGCTACAACTATTTATAGATATTTTTGCCTATTACCGTTCACCCATAGGATATTCGCGTCAATTTGTGAGGGTGAATTTTAAATATTAATACAATTATGCCATTTAGCACCAGAAGTCAAATTATTTCGCTTTTAGTAGCTTGACCTATACATTGATATTTTTGCCTACCCTTATTTCCTATAGCATAAAATATATACTATTTCAACGTAGCATTCCACCTAGTTTTATTGAAACAATTTCCTACCTTGTTAAGTCTATAAAATATTGCCCTCGATACACGCCTATAAATTAACCACGTTTAAAATTTAAACGTTCCTAGCCCATTTATTATTATATTATTTTGCACTTTACGACTTCACTGGACCTCAAAATATAATCCAGGGCCTTTTATACCCTTATTTATGACCTCTGTGCCTCTGACGCCTGATTGTTTAATTAAAAATTAATAGCTCATTGTGTTTTACCAAGATCTTGACTTCATATATCTAAATATAGTATGTTGTATTTCAAATAAATCATTTTTAAGTATACATATATGTCACGCACGCATTTTTGACTCGCAGTCAATAGTTGGATAAAAAGTCTCTTATACTCGTACTAATAAATAAATAAATATTTTCAGGACATTTATACACAGCGCCATCTAGTTCCAAGCTAAGCAGTGCTTCTGTTATGGCTGATAAATTACGCACTTCTCTTCTGGAGCCGAAATCGGCTGCAAAATTGGTGAGAGTGGACGACGATTCCCACCAAATTGGTGTCCCACCATGGCGGGGTAAATAGTTGATCTGACGATAGAATCGTACGAGTGTGTTGTGTGCTACCACTGCGCCAAGCGGTCGTCAAATGTATCGTATGAGTCTGTTATAAGCTGAAGTTTCGTAATATAGAATTAAACATACCATGAAACTGTAATATTTATCCTTAAGAAATATGTATTACTTAGATCGCCTGGCAGAGATTTTTGATATTTATTTTATTTTTTAGATAGTTAGCAATAAGGCCGCCTCTTGGTCATTGTTATTTGTAAAACTATATGTACTTATTTCGTTTTCTTTGTAATCTACAATAAAGTGTTAAAATAAAATTAATAAATAAATTACATATAATATTGTAAAAGCGTGAGGTTTCATGTATGTAAGTATGTTTGATGTTCTTTTACTTAAAAACTACAAAATGGAATTACCTGAAGTTTGGCATATAGCTCGATTCGATGCTAGATAACACATTGACGACCGCTTGGCGCAGTGGTAACATAACTGCCTTCTGCGCGAAGGGACACGAATGCTTTCTGCGTGAAAGGTCGTTCGTGGGTTCGATTCCCACACCGGAAAAATATATTTGTAATTTACATTTGTATTTTTCTGGGGTCTGGGTGTTGCTATGTATTTTATGTATGTATTTACAAAAGAAAAGTATGTATATGTAATTTATTCCGTTATCTAGTTGTCATAACACAAGCTCGGCTTAGCTTGGAACTAGATGGGGCTGTGTATAAATGTCCTGAAAATATTTATTTATTATTATTATTTATCGTCCTTTCAAAGTATTGTTGACGCATCGTTACCACATGCGAAATACGTGGACATGTAAATATTTTGCGATGCTGTAAGCCTTTGTGTTATTCCGATATAAACATATTGTTGTATTATTGGCAAGTTACCTTCAAATACAATAAGAAATTATATTCAGGAAGATAAGCAAAATTACTTTCTTTACTAAATTCTAACCTGTATGGAAATTAAATTAGAATTACCGGTCTTTTGTCTTCGGATTATTTTTATCTACTTACTTAACTAACTTAAAATTTGTAACGATATTTAGGAAAGTAATCTCTATTTAATTAAACATCGTTCAAAGTCAAACATATCTTAATCAACTAGGCTACATATAGTAACACTTTTGAATCGTCATGGTATTACAAAACATTTACCACCGGTTCCGAAGGCAGTTTCTACAGAGAAGAATCGGCAAGAAACTCTGATAGTTGCTCTTATATATGAAGTGACGTATACCTCGTAAAACATATTTAGAAATAGCACTTCGATTGAACTTCCCTCCTGAGAGATATTTAGAAATAATACTTGGATGCGTAAATCCTCGTTATTCCAGGCCTATCGTGTATTTATAACCTTTACAGTAGTCTCCAATTCTCACGTACGGCGCAATACACGACCAATTTACCTCATCCTACCTTAATCGGAACCTGCTGTTTGCCAACGCTGCCTGGTGTTTGGCTGTAAGCCCATTCTCTGTAGGTCAATGTCGGGGTATAAATAGACGTAGATACACGCTGGATGCTTTGTGAAAACAGGATCTTGATACGTAAATATGTATATAGTTTTGGAAGTTTATCAAGGACTTTTTGTCCTATACTTTTTGTATGGTTGCTGGAAGTCTATTAAGAAGGAAATTACGTATAGCGATAAGTTATAGCCGTCAATTTCACGTGGAGTCCCTATTCGTATTGTCTACGAGTGAGGAGTCTTACTCTTTTCTCTATTACTTCGTGTATATTCCAATATTTAATAATTTGTTTGGTATATGACCGGGGCGAATTCAATATACCCAAAGTCTAGGTTTTAGAGTTTATCTTTTTTCTTATTTCTATCTATTTATCTAAACTATCGTTTTACGTTGTTTATATTTTTTAATAAAGACAAAGTAATTATGTTATTATGCTATTATGACAAGTACACTTCATTCCAAGTCAATCCCAAACGCGTCAAATCTTCCGCAAACCAAATATAACTCTGAAGGATATTTTAGTCAGAAATTGTGTAACGGCGATTCTGGGAATGTTTCAGAGCTTCCTTTTGTGATATCACTGCTGACGCACACGAGACCGCTTTGTTATAGTTTGTTGACGTTTAGACTAGCTGTTGCCCGCGACTCCGTCCGCGTGGACTTTCATATAAACTTTGACCCCCCTTTCCCCCTTTTGACCGTTTTTACAGTTAAAATAAGCCTATGTTCTTTCTCAGGCTGTAGACCATCTGTGTACCAAATTTTGTTCTAATCGGTTCAGTAGTTTTAGCGTGATGGAAAGACAGACAGAGTTACTTTCGCATTTATAATATTGGTATGGATTTAGAGCGTAGGTACATGTTTTAAAAAGGTCGGCAACCCACTCCAGAGACCTCAAGCTCCGCGAGTGTTGATGGGCGGCGATGAATACTTTCCATCAGGTGGCTGGCATCCTCGTTTGCCACCTATGTTGAAAAATATAAAAATATATGTATGTATACAAGCGAACCACCTCGGCTTCAATTGCATGTATTATACTTATATAAACTTTCCTAATGTATCACTCTATCTATTAAAAAACACCGCAGGAGAATCGGTTGCGTAGTCCTAAAGATTCAAGCATTTTACTACGAATTTTAGATGTTAATAACGACTTATATCTGAGAGTCATCTCTACACCAGAAAGTTCAGTATTCAGAATAAGAGGGAGGTCCATTTTTTTTAAATCTTTACGTTTTTAAGACGAAGCTCTAAAGCCATGTCAGCCCCATTATCAAAAAAATACAATTATAGAGCAAGATCCCAGGGCCACCAGACGTCGCGTATTTTCTAATGAACGAAATGTGGACGATTGAGTAGTGTTAGTATGTACAAAGAACGTACGTGCTCAGACGGCCAAATTTTCAGGTATCAGGTAATGTACCTGCATTACGTGACGTCTGGTGGCCCTGGGATCTCGGACCATTATGAATATGTTTACTAGTACCAAGTTCAATAGAACTTATCACGTGTCCAAAATATGCAAAACAAAGAAGGTCATCAGTTGTTTGATTCAAAACAAACTCAAGTATACTTTTGGCTCCCCAGAGATAGTAATTGTATCTCTATCTGTTATTGTATAAATTTTGTTATCATTTGTTTTGAATTATGTGAAAGGAAAACATATATTTGACGGTAGTTGAAGCCAATTATACGATGTACGTATAGAAGAACGTCATAGAATTATAGAACTAATAGAATCGTTTGAACTACTAAATGATTTTAAGCTATTGCGAAGCTTCTGTCGCGGGCCTGGAGCGTGGAGACCGATTCCAGAAATTCCGTAACGAAAAAGAAAACCTAATACCCCGATAGAATCGACCGACACAGCGACAATACTTTTTATTTTTTTTATCGGTCACCAGGCTCAAAGTGTAACTAAACTAATATAAAAGAAAAAATAATACAGCATAAATAATAAGTAAATATATAATTCTAATCTATAGTAATATTATAAAGAAGTAAAGTTAAATTGTATGGGGTAATGATTACTATGAAAGATATATTTTTGAGCTCTAGAGAAAAAATGTGGAGCTTGAAAATGTGTACGAAATAGTCAACGGCGGCATATGTTCAATTTTTATTTTTAAAGTTAAAAAAAAGGATTATTAACATTATGCCCAACGAAGTGGGCACGGGTCCGCTAGAACTTGTAATGCTATGCAATAGCTTTACCGCGGCAGTCTCCGAGTACCACGGGTCTTTCTTTTAATAACATTGATAGCAAACGAGCAGGCGAGTCTGATGGAAAGAGGTCATCGCTGCCCATCAAAACTCGTAAAGCTTGACAGCTCTGGAGTTGGTTGCCACCCTTTTCAGGATTCTCCAATATATACCCGACCTTAAACATAGTATTTTGCCCTTAAACGATCAACGTTCGTTATCACAGTCAATAAGATCGCATTACCTCGGCCGGTATCTGAAGAGCACTCTATACGGTCATTGATAACAATTATGATAGGATGGATTATCGCGTATCGAAGGCCTTTTAGCACTTGAAATTGTTTGCGGGCTCGACGTTTTTATTACGGATCATTTTTCATATTAAATAGGTACTTAGATAAAACGATATTGTTGTTGTTGATTTGTTCGGATGACGTAAATTCTTTGTTTTACAAGCTTATTTATCTATATCTATACTAATATATATATAAAGAAGTAAAGTTTGTGTGTTTGTTAAATTGTAAGGGGTAGTCTCGGGATCTACTGAACCGATTTTAAAATTTCCTTCACTAATAGAAAGCCAATACCGGCAACTTTATTTTGCTGTTGTTATGAATATAAAACATTTTTTTAACTAAACTGAGAATAATTGCAACACTTACATAGCCACACTGCTTCATAATCACGTCTTTGAGGTGCGAGAAAGAAAAAGCTCCTGATAGGGTCTACTTACTACTAAGTGTAAATGTGTTGCCAGTGTTTAATAATTTCCTTGAGTTTGGGTAAATTTTGCACTACTACCATATGTCATAAAACTTTAAGATATATTCATTTACATGTAGTTTTGTTCTTTTGTTTTATCCGAAAATATTTTTAGGGAGAGAATAGTAGTTGTTTTAAAATGAAAAATACAATTGTAATTCAAAAAAATATTACAATATTGACACGCAAGAAGGATCACCGTTTTGCGAGAATAATCAAAAATATCCCTTGTTATTTTTAATATATTTTTTTATAGTAAACGTAAGATATAAGCCGTTATCATTTCTCAAGGTAATGTATTATTATCAACGTATTTCGAATGTTGGTCTTACTCGTTTATTATTATTAGATAAGTTATCATTTACATAATAACTCGATGGTGGCAAATGTCTTAATTAATATTAAGTAATTCGAAAATATTATGTTTGTTAAAGCAAGCTTTTAAATTGATCTGTATAAAGGTTCGTCCTGAAAGACATTTATTTTTGACTAGCAGCTTACGCCGGCTTCACACTGCTTATAAAGGTATTGCAAGTGGTAAATATTAATAAATCTTTGATATTATCCTTTCCTTATCAGGAAATATACGTGCGTTCAGGAGTAATCAATAAAATATTAATGATTTTTCATTATATACTGCATTTTTTAAATGTAAAATAATGTGTGTATTTAATATCGTCAATTTGAAGTCTTTATTTTGATAAATTATTCAATTTGAATGAATTTCTAAATTATGAAATAAGTTATAAATATTTAATAATGTAAATGGAAATACGTAGCATATACGAGTACTTTTGAGAAGTAAATTTATTATTTGCATTTTAGTTTGAAGTCGGTTTTTTTCGTTAAAAAATATATTATTAAATAATTTATTTTGATCTTCTCCATTCACATTTAAGTTACACAAATGTAAAGTTAAACTTAAGTTATATACTTGTTAGTAAACAAACAAACGATAAATAAAATTGAGAATTAATTATCTGACCGGTTTTCAGTCACGTGTCCGGTGACGTGCGCGTACGCAGATTATTTACTAGGTACGGTCGGCAATATAAGTTGATGAACGTATCTATTTACTATCTTTTGTTGTTGACGGTTCTTAATTATAAAAAAAAATCATAGTACTGAAATATGTCATCAGAAGTCGTTTTACTTGTACAGGCGCGTCACGAATGTTTAGCGCTGGACGAGAATAGCTGCGCATCGATAGAATCGCGCATGTAATTGACGTATTGGTGCGAGAAAGACAACACGACTGGGGAACCAATCAACGCTCGCGCACCCGACGATTATTTTATTATTATATTTGACTTCTGGGCAGGTTTCGTTCAGCGCTAAAGATTCGTGACGCGACCTATATTTTGGTGGTAAATGTTTGTTTTGTAATACCACGACGATTCAAAACTGTTACCTACTATGTCACTTATATGTTTGACTTTGTCTTCGTAGATAATTATAATTAGATTATTCTGTCATCTTGTTTTATCTTCTATAATTATATATATTAAAAAATGAATCGCAAAATGTGTTGATATGTGCATAACTCAACAACGCCTAGACCAATTTGGCCAAATTTTTTTTAATTGTTCGTTCAAGTCCAAGAATGATTTTTACGGCGAGGAAATGTCGAATAATTGCCGTGAATTTTTTTGATAGAACGAAGATATTGTTGTTAAGATAATCTTAATTATAATTAATGTGATAATTAATTAATTTTAATAATCGACTGTACGTTGATAGTTTAATAGCATTATTTAAAGTAAGGTTTGTAACTCGTAGTGAATTTATTTGTATATAAATGAGTAGAAAGGTTAATCATATGTTTTATTCATGATATTAATGAAGCAAAATCGAAATTAACTGCTGGTTATATATTAGCTAGCTAAGTACTAGATATACGCGGATGAGTCTGCGAAGGTACCCGGGATCCCCACCCACCCTGGCAGAGCAGTAAACAGTGGGGTTTTGGTCGGTAGAAGTCCGACATAACCCGTGGTCCTTTCCCCAAGGTCCATGGGTATCCTATGAGGATTGCCCCACTATAAAAAAAAATAAAAGAAATAAAAGTACTGGATAGTGACTCGTCTCTGTTGAAAATAATATAACAATAGAATAATAACACCTAGAACCGCAATATGAGTACGCAAGGTGAAGCCATTTCAATGTAGACAATTTTGTCTACTTACATAGATCGTATCGCCGCAGTACATCGCAACAAAATTCGTATGCTCTTCGTAGATTTAAAATTTCTACATTTTTAAATTTTTTATAACAGCAACATTGGTAACAACAACAGCGGTTGGCTTGTGTGTGTCATCCTAAGTGTAAGAACATGATTTTAACACCTACATATTTATGTTTTACAGTTTTTGCTTCACTTACGGCTGACCGATTAAGGGACTATCAGTCTATTCGTTATACGTCTATGAATAAAAAAATTATAAAGAACTTCAGAGTTTCTTGTCGTTTCTTTGTAGAAACTGTTTTGCGACGATCATGACGACTACACCATAATATGTAGCGTAGTTGAATAAAGATATATACTTTGAATGTGCCCGCGACTTCGCCGCGTAGAAAAGTGACTTTGAGCAGCATGTTATAAAACGCCTAACCCGCGCCAACAAACGTCCAGCAAGTTCAACGTGATTCTTTAAATTGCCATTACTTTTTTATTTATCAACCGATTGACATGAATTAAACACTAAATGTTAAGTGAAGCTTACCACAATACATCATTGAAAACCTCATCTAGATAGGATAAGCCGTTTCTGAGATTAGCGTGCACAAACAAACAGACAAACAGATAAAAATTGCAAAAATCATTGTTTTGGGTTCTAATAATCTATTGCGTTAATAAAGGTCTCCTATAATATTTTTTCTCATATATCGTCCATGTACAGACAGCGACTACGTTACGTTTTTATTATATGTATTGATAATCTAGAATTACATTTTAAAAGTTAAAACTTAATTGCATGTGCATGGCAGTGAAAATGGTAAAAAATAGTTTTTAAAGGTTGGAGTTTTATAAATCCACTTAAACTAAAAATTAAATATAAACGACCTGGCAAATTCAACAAATTCTTTAAAATTTTTTTGGCAATTAAATTCTCATTTTATTAGTTATAGTAATCGTCAATTTCCTTTAGCGGTGAACGAAACCTGCGCAGAAGTCAAAAATAAGGTATCGAGGCGGCGCGCGGGATCGTCATATGCGCGAGCGTTGATTGGTTGTCCCAGTCGTGTTGTCTTTCTCGCACCAACGAGCGCTATTTTAACGATGCGCAGCTATTCTCGTCAATCGCTTAACATTTTTGACGATTATTATAAACACATTGAACTTCAATGTCACTGGATCATTCAAAAGTTTCAACTGATCTGATATGATACTAATACTTATATTTTAATTTCAGTTTAACAGGAAAGTTTGTACAAGGAAAGGAAAAAGATAAGAAGTGTCAAAAAGTAAGATAGGTAATTTTATTTCAATAGACCTATATTATAAGTGACATAACATAGTTTAAATATTAATTTTTCCTAATAATTCTTTACAAATATAATAGACAATATTTTATAATTTTTAAATGATATAAGAATAATTCAAACTGGCTAAAATAAAACTTACATAATAATTAATTGTTCAAACTTTTAATTTAGAACGTGATTATATAATTTTATATTTTAAAATGTATAATTAATTGTGATTCAGAAAGTATAAGTGCATTTTTAAATTCAGTGCAATTATGTGAATAATACTGACATTGAAATGCTATCCTATAAGAAAACAACATTACAGCCAAATACAGTAGGCCCATACTAGAAAATTCAAAATTTATACATACATATTTAAAAACATTAAAACTTTAATAATTGATAAAATATGAAAAAAGAAACGCTTAATACTATTCTCACTATTTCCTAATCGATAGAACTTTTACAATTATAGTAACAAATAGTTATGTCGGTAAATGGTTATATGTGGTCATATTGGCTCAATTAAATTGACTAGAACATACAAGTTACTGTACTTAGGCAAAATATACTTAGAAATGTAACAAAGAAAACTTATAGATAATTAAGTACATACAATAATTTTATTTGCCAAATTATTTTTAACACATAAATAAATCAAATTCAAAAGTTCAAACTTATAGATGTACTTTGTTGGTCCTCTAATGATGAATAAAAATTTATGGAATCATGATATCATATAATATGAATCTTTATAATATAGAGTATGCATACCTAGAAATTCTTGACGTTTAATTAACTGTGATATAACATTACCCGTAAAAAGAACTTTAAGTTGGTTATCTGTTGCCAGTATGAGTCATGTTTTTTTTTTAATTAAGATGCTAATAAAATAATAGATATTACATACCAATTTAATTTAGAAATTTAACAAGTTAATTTCATTGGAATTTTTTTATATAAAATTTAAAATTCCCTATTCATAAAAATCTATATTTAATGAAGTAAAAATTACATACTAATGATGATAGTAATGAATAGTCAATAAAGAAATAATTCAATGAAAATATTTCTTTAATTTTAATCTATGTGGTGGAGATAAATTATTTATATAGTGAATGTTTAACAGTCGTTTGTTTTATGAAAATTACGCATACTTAGTTCTCAACACATGTTGAACTTAAAAGATACTGTTTGCTTCTTCGCAGACTCCCTACCTACTTATTACTTTAAATAACAATTAATCTTGAAAATTGTCTTCTAGTAATTGTCATTAAAACTCCAAAATTATTAGCCATAAACTTCGATTTTAAATTCAATGGCTATATAAACATATATGTTAAACAACATGCATCTTTTCAGATATAAAATATGAAAAAATTTTAGCCATTTAGTTAAAAAACTATCAAGAACAGCAAATATAAAATTAAATAATTCTAAACGTGATTTAAAAAAAATCGTGAGGGGGTGTGCCACAACACATGGCCGTTGGTTTTAACGTGAAACGTCAATGTTAGCGAATCACTTTTAAAGTAAAAGATTGAATTGAAAACAAGATTGCTGTTTTAACAGCGAGCTGACTATATAAGTGAAATATTCACACATTTTTGTTTCTAAGACTAATAGATTTTTAATTATTAAGGTACGATTATATAGACCTTTTCCTTACGGTTCACTTTTTAAGTCTGGTGGCTGGTACCCGAATGTTTTGGCGCAATTTTGGAGGTTTCACGTCAAAACTGATCCAATTGAAACTATGGATACACAGTACTCACAGACTTGCTAAAAATCTAGTACTGCTTAATATTCAAGTTATATGCCAGGTACAATATCCTAAGTCTAAGGGTTTAGTGAATGAATAAAACATATTCTTATAAACTGTCATAAACTTACAAACTAATTGTGTCTGTATGTACACATTAATGTATCTATTTAGAATATAACGCAGAGATTCTTGGTTTTTAAATTGACTTAGTACTTTAATTAGAGTGCTTCAGATGATGTTGGATTACATAAAAGCTACTTTATATGTTATATTGTCATATCATTAGATTTAATAAAAACAAAAATGTATAGTAGACTCGAATTTTGGGCGGGAAATTGTTTGAAATGTCAAATTTAGCTATGATGTCAATAAAAACACAGGTTATAAATAATTTAAATTTGACATTCCCGCGGTTTTGCAAGGTTTTAATATGGATTAGTTATGAATAATGATTTATGAGACATACGGAATACATTTTAGAAGAAAACATTATTACTTTTTATTTATTTCACTTTTAAGCAATACATTTATTGCGCTTCTTAGAAGTATATTTTATTAGAAAAATGATATTTTTATACAAAGCAGGTGCGATGTCCTTTGTATATAAGTTTACATACATACATACATAGATCTTGTAAATAAAATTATTCGAGTTTATTATTAACTTTAAAATTACTTTGGTACTCGTGATTATACTCTTAAATATATTGACAGTTGAGAAAAGGAACGATTTACTTAACGTTTAATTTAAAATTACGATGGATTTTCTTACTGTCATTTTACTTATCGGGAAAAACATTTAATATATAAATTATAGATATGAATAAGACATTTTATGATAGTTTACTATTATAGTCATAATATCCTTTAAGCAATTATAATTTATAGCGCATGGGTATTTTTAAAATATGGCTACTTCTTTATAGAAAAAAACTAAACTTTCCCATTCAACTGATAGATGTTTTTAAAATTATGATTTTTAACGTATAAATAGTTTTACTATATTTTAGTTACTTTCCATAGACAATACATTTCTAAACTTCTAATTCTTATTTCGAAAATTTAGAATACATTTTTAAAATTTGACACTTACACAGATAATCAATAAGTACAGCCAAATTGATTTGACAGTTCACAGCTAATGATTTATAGAGTGGGTTTTGAAGTTTGACACTTGCACAGATAATAAATAGGTTAATAATGCCGTCCATAGGTGCACAGACTCACAAGTCGGTGGTCTGTCAGGAGAATCGCTCTATGAGTGGAGCGATGTCCGGATATTTTCATGCGAAAAACTCAGCTTTACTTGCCATGTCGAACTCTGTTTCCTCCATTTTGTACATTTCGATTAACTGGAAATTTATGGTAAGCTTTTATAGTTAATAATTAATCTTTCTTATTTAAAATTAATAAACTTAAATTATTAAAGGGACAGTTGAGTTTGAACCATGTCAAGAATCATTCTAAGTTAAAGGAAAAAATTCACTAAGTTTTGTTAGTTTTAACATAAATTTGTTTTTTCATGAGCATTAGCTAAATTAGACTGTATAAAAT